>CM059202.1:18350789-18445789 GCA_030323885.1 Branchipolynoe longqiensis
ATATACCAAAGTTGAAATGGCCATTCTATGTCTTGACTTAGTGGGTCACATGTAATACTGTCCCACAAACTACTAACTTCGCTATTCTCTGACAAATATGTATGATCTGCTTTTAAGGAACTACACATATAATGAGTATATTATATGGAATAATTCTTTTGATAACACAACAAAACATTGTTATATATGAAGAAGATGGAAAACATTTGATTTGTGATGGGACGTGCGTTACGGTGTCACAAATTAAATTTAGTTTTTTTGTGATCAGTGTTTAATGTAGATACTGCACTTTGTGCTTTAAAAGTTATCTTTCCTGTTGTACTTCAACATCCCATACCAATAATCTGGTCAATATCTGTGATACTGTACTTAAATGATGGTGGCGTCACATTGTAACACACAGGGCACTCTGTGTATCAACATTCTTTGAAGCCTAATTACATCTAAACCAGAGGTGGTAGTGATTTTTTGTTTTTGGTTGATGATTTCACTCACATGGAAGTTTATAAATAGTATACAATAGATGTTCAGAATACATTTTAAATTTTTGCACTAATGCAACAATGGGGTCTCCAATTCTGGAGAATCACTCATATACGGTAACAAATGTCACCGCAGCACAGAGTTGTGTGTAGTTATGTTATGTTATGTTATGTTATGTTATATGTATGGTAATAGATGTAACCCAGAACAGCAAAATCGTCAAGATAATTAACGGTGCGAAGAACCCCATCCCTATCAGCACAGCGCACAATAAACTCGGAAATTCTACTGAAAATAAAGGGGCTAGAAGAAAGGCGATTGTAAAAGAAAATGTCAGTTCCCTCACCGAAGTTTCAGGATAAAGCCTGACGAGGCCGGTCGGTGGGGTGAATAGAGATAGCCCTGTAGGCATCCTTGATATTTATAGAGGCAATAAACTCGCCTTGGACCATCATTTTGACAAGGTCGTCAACACCTTGGTATGAGAATTTCTGAGTAATGTCATAAACTAAGTTATTTACTGACAAAGCGGTCGGTTTACTACAATCGACAATTATTCTATATCCACCACCAACAGATTTAGCGACTGCAAACAGGCTATGAGTACATACAGGAGCTGAATCGGCCTGGCTTATATAGCCCGCCTTCAGCTCTAATCTCAGTTTAGCGTCAATGAAGCTTTTTGTTTCACAATTGGATCGGCCAGTGAGGCTAATAGAGTAATTTGCGGTACAGGTGGGATTAATTACTTTAAAGCCAAAAATGGCGCCGCGCATAATAAAGTCGCAATCAGGGTCGATATTGCTCCTAGCGAAACAGTCACAGAATGTGCAACAGGCTTAAATTGGGTAGTTCGGCCTGCTATTAAGTGCGTGCATGCGCAAGTCGCTTCAAAACAAGACAAGTTAACAGTAAAGTCTATTGTTTCAGACGAATAATTATCGGAGGTGGAAACATAAAGGCCTCTCTCGCGAGGCGAAACAGTCAACCAGTCGCACCCGATACACTCCCAATTAGTGCACACGGCCCAGGCACCCGCCAGATCAGCGGCACTGGGGACGTAAAGGGGCTGTCACATTAGGGTTTTTTGCGGGAGCATACGGCGGTGTAGGCGCATTACGTCATATACGTCGGCATACGCCGCCATACACCACCATATGTTACGCATATGCTACGCGTACGCTACACATATGCTATGCATACGCCGCCATGTGCCGGCCTATGCCGTCATACGCCGCCATACGCTTTCTCCCATCCATCCGTCCAAATTTGTTTGTGCATGCTCAAAAAATCTCGACCTACGGGAGCATATGGTTCATACGCTACTCATACACTTCTCATATGCTGGCATACACTCCTCTTATGCTAGGGGTATGCCGGCGTATGCTAGGGGTATGCCGGCATACACTACTCGTATGCTCAAAGCGTATGAGTAGCGTATGGCGGCGTATGCCCGACCTATGGTCTTGGTATATAAAGGTGACGCACGCCTTCTTCGGTCATTCCTGCTCTGCTGTTCATACAGGATGGATGTCCAGCCACTCCAAGTACAGTTCCAGCATTTCAACAGAGTTGCCCTTTATCACCATGAGCTTGGTCTATACCTCATAGTTCTTCTGGCATCCCGTCTCCAGAGCAGAAGGAGGAGGGAGCGGCGACGACGATCAGTGTGGGTCAGACCCTGGATTGGGAGGCGGCCACAGTTTGGCTTGTTCGACAAGGTGATGGTCGACCTCCGCAGCGAGGACACCGCGTCGTTTGTGAACTTCATGTGGCTGCCTCCCCAGTTGTTTGACGAGATTGTGGCGTGAGTGACACTGAGGATCGCAAAAAAACGGACCACCTTCAGGGTGCCGCTCGAGCCGGCGCTGAAAATAGCACTTACTCTGCGGCACCTGGCATCTGGCACAAAATACTCCTCCATGAAGTTTGGGTGGAAGGTGCCCCACAACACACAGTCGCTGATAGTGCGTGAAGTCTGTCAGGCCATCGTCGACGAGTACATGGCCGAGGTCATGACGTGTCCGACGACTCCAGAAGGGTGGCATGCCGTCGTGGACATCTTTTCAGAGAAGTGGAACTTCCCCCATACCTGTGGCTCTCTGGATGGGAAGCACATCACCTGCCAGTGCCCTCAAAAGAGTGGGTAGCTCTACTACAACTACAAGGGCTTTTACTCCATGGTCCTTTTGGCGCTTGTAGATGCGGATTACAAATTTATCTGGGCAGATATTGGCGGTTTGGGCTCCGCGTCCGATGCCCAGATTTACAACGACTCCGAGCTGAAGGAGGGCACTGAAGGTGGCACCATTGGCTTTCCGAACCCTGAACCGATCGTCGACGGCCAGAAGGATGTGCCATATTTTCTGATCGGTGACGACGCCTTTGCCGTGCAGCCGACCATGATGAAGCCGTATGGCAAGAGGGGCTTGAACAATGATGAGCGACTCTTCAACTACCGGCTTTCCCGAACTAGGAGAGTGGTGGAGAATGCCTTTGGCATTCTAGCCAACTGCTTCCAAGTGCTGCTGACGACTATGCAGCACCACCCCTCCAGCGTGAAGATCATCGTTAAGGCGTGCATTGTTCTGCATGAGGACATGCTACCCAGTGCTACAGAACATGCAGCTGGATCGTCCCGAGACAGCCAACAACAACTTTGTGCCTGGAGCTTGGCAAGAGGGCAACAACCTTCCTGACATTGACATTCTACCTGTTAACCCCAACACCGTGTCCAAGCTAGGAAAGGAACAGCGCAATCTAATTAATTAAAGACTGGGTCGTTTCACCCGCCGGAGCACTGCCGTGGCAAGACAGGATGATCTGACAAAACATTTTATCAGTCTGTATGCGCAGTGTCTGTGTACTGTTTTTGCAAACTTATGTGCTTTTCTTGACACTGTACTATTATCGCTTATTTACATGTATGTGATGTTGTGACATGTCTCCTGTTATATGAGATGCTAATATGTTTATATGTCTAGTAAAATAAACGATATCATTTTATAGATATGAAAACACAATTTTACATGTCTGTTACGTTCTTTCGCTCCCTAATTTAAAGTCATCTAGTTAATGTAATTGTAATGAATCTCCTCTCTTTTTACATGAATTAATCTTTTGAAAGCCACTGTTTTTACATACATACTAAGAACACAGGGAAAAATAGAGTGACACAGGGACAGAAAGGGGGAGACGAGTTAGAGGGAGGGAGGGGGAGAAGAGATAGAGGGAGGGAGGGAGGAGGGAGGGAGGGAGGGGAGGAAAGGAGATGGAGGAGGGAGGGAGAGAGAGAGAGGAAGAGAGATAGAGAGAGAGAGAGGAAGAGAGATAGAGAGAGAGGGAGGAAGAGAGATAGAGAGAGGGAGGAAGAGAGAGAGGGAGGGAGGGAGGGAGAGAGAGGGAGGAAGAGAGATAGAGAGAGAGGGAGTAAGAGAGATAGAGAGATGGAGGAAGAGACATAGAGAGAGAGGGAGGAAGAGAGATAGAGAGAGGGAGGAAGAGAGAGAGAGAGGGAGGGAGGGAGGGGAGGGAGAAAGGGGAAGGAGAAAGATAGGGTAGGGACTTGTGTCCTTAATATTTATTATAAATATTTTAAATTTTCAGTTGTTATTTATGTTTTAATTTTAATTTTAATTGTACTTTAATGTATAACAATTAAATGATGGCATGCCTTTACTGAATGCGGACACAAAATTCACATTTACACAATATTTATGTACCAACAATATATATACATACAATATATATACATATATACATACAAATGTACAAAGATAAATAAAAACTAAGACTACATATCTACACATATATACAAATATTTACATTCACTTCTCTCCCTTGCCATTTGAAGTGGCATCAGCTGGCGACTGTGTGGCTGACGAGGGGAATAGGTCCAAGTTGGCCCCCAACATGCCAGAGATCCCTGACAGCCCCGACAAGTTCAATAGTCCGTCTGGGCTGGCCGACTCAGACGAGTTCATTTGGGTGGGGTCGACTTGTGTCGGAGTCATGATGTCTGCGGCAACGGACGTCGCCGGTCATGCCGCACCCACAGTGGCCGGACCACCCGCGCGCACCACGACTCCGGGAGAGCCCCTTGTGTGCCCTGCCATCCCTAGTGTCCGGAGTTGTCCAGGAGTCTGCGGCAGTGACAGCCGTACCACCAGCGGAGCTGCGGCCGGCTTGTGACCCACGGGGAGCGGCTGTTGCAGAGTTGGAGGCAGAGGCTGAGGCGGAAGACTTGGCAGAGGTGGCAGAGGCTGTGGCTGATGATGTATGTGCGGCTGCCCCATATAGCGCTGCACATACATGTCTGTGAAGCCCATGGTGATGCCGGTGGTGGCTGGTGAGTCCACTGGTGGGGTTGAGGCTGGTATGCCTCACTTGCAGACACAGGAGCAGGTGCAGGAGCTGGTGCAGGAGCATGTGCAGGAGCAGGAGCAGGAGCAGCCACATGAACCACCGGGGCCACGAATGTTCGTTCCTCCTCCTCCTCCAGATGGTGACACCATGCGGTTGAGTGCACCACAAATCGACACAAACCGCTCCTCCGGCTTCGTGAGGATCATGTGTCGCATATAGTTGGCGAATGCCACGCGCTTCCTCACCATTGGTGGATGAGGCGGCTGATCACCTTGAGGATCTCCCCAGACTCGTCGAACCTCTTTTGGATGGCAGCGAGGAGGTTCTCGTCGACTGGGGCAGATCGCTTCCCTCTCCCCTTTCCCCGCTCTCGGAATGTAGCGGGGGGAATGGGTGGAAGCTCCTCGTCCATCACCACCTCCACATCGGTCAGCACATTATCGTCCAGGCTGACATCGAGCTGCCGAGCAGCGACAGGAGCGACCAACTGCAAGACAAAATCATAAAATAACATAGGTAACATGAACGCAAATCTATATTTTGACAAAAGACACGACAAGTCAACAGTAAATCAAAAATATATAAAGCAAAAATAATTAACGTTAAATGCAAACATGGATTTATAACAATTTTATCTCGATACATCTATTGTCAATATCTCGATTTAAGAACAACAACACAACAACTCAACATTAAAGAAAGAAATAACATTTAACAAATAACTAGAATATTTATATAAATACAACAAAAGCATAACATAACAAAATTAGAATTTGAGCGGTTTTACGAGAATACTAACGGCCGCACTTGTCAGAACGATAAAAGATTATGTACTTACACTCCTGCAGGGCACCGGTCGGTGATGGACGATGGACCGCAGGAACCCGAACTTTCGCAGGATCCACTCCTCCTGCTCAGTTAGGTCAACGGTTTTCCCCCGCTCTTTTTCTTGTGGAGCCGCGTGTTGGTGTCCCTGAGCGACTTGAACCACTTCTGGAGATGGACTGTTGTCATCCCCAGAAGTGTCGCCTGGTCCTCCCTCATCTTGGCCTTCCTGTCTGAGCGGCTGAAATCCGTCGGCTTCATATTCCACATGATGGGGTTCTCCTGGAGGAAGTCCAGCATCTGATCTTCCTTGAAGACCGACAGAGAACAGTCGCTCTTCTTTGCCCTCCGTTTTTTTGCCGAGGAGAGGCCACCGGTGCTGGTGGAGGCGGCGGAGGCGGTGGAGGCGGCGGAGGCAGCGGACGCCGCCCGTGAGCTGCCCTGAGAAGCAGGAGATGGCGAACTGGAGCGGGGATGCCAGCATTGCATTGTTGACCTCTCCACTTCCATCTCCAGCTCCTCCAGTGGATAGTGGTGTTCTGGAGAGTGGTGTTCTGGAGAGTGGTGTTCTGGAGAGTGGTGTTGTGGAGAGTGGTCTGGAGAGTGGCGAGGTGTGGAGGCAGCTGAGGCTGGTGATGGAGAACATTGCAAAGTCTGCCTCTTTCTGCCTCTCCCACGGCCTAGTCCTCCTCCTGTAGTTACAGCAGCTCTGGAGGCCGGTGTAGTAGCAGTACGCGTAGTAGTACTACTAGAAGTAGTAGCAGTAGCAGAAGCAGCAGCATCAGTGGTGTTCCTCTTAGCAGGCATGGTGGCAGAGTGAGTGGGGAGACTGTTGCAGCAGGCTATATACACCCAGGAGCTACCAGGCGGCGGACCGAGGAGAGATAACATAGGTCTCGCATATACTTCCCATACGCTTCGCATACGCTCCTCATACGCTCCTCATACGCTCCTCATATGCTCCTAAAATAATCATACGCTCCTCATAGGCTCCTCATACGCTCCTCATACGCTCCTCATACGCTCCACATGCCAATCAAAACCGTCAAAAAATGTCACAGTACGCTCTCATACGCTCCTCATACGCTCCTCATAGTTTAGACATATGCTCAAAAACACCTGAGAGGTCACCAAAGGTCACGATACGTCGTCCCGCGCAGTTTTTTCCCATTTTCGACGTAGGTTTTCAATATGCTCCCGCCATATGCTGTAAAAGGGCCTTAATGTGACAGGGCCTTAAGGACCCCCCCCACCACCCGAGAGCATCATGCGCACCTCGTCACAAGGGGCCAGGGTACTCAGGGTGCCGTAACTGGCGGGGCTGATAGGGAAATTAGTAGGGTAATTATGAACAATTTGGCCAAAGCTTGGGCTAATTAAATTAGGGGTGCCATAGTGGCGACGGACCATTAAGTCGCTGGGACACATACCCACGCCCGAAACTAGTGAACAAGCAGCGTCAATATTAGTTCGGTTAACACAATGAGGGGCAGAAAAACCTGTAACAATTACTGGTATGGGGTCACAGGATGAACAATTTAGAGGTGCGACAACTGTCGATGGCAACGTTCCCTCGAACCGCTGCGCTTCCTGCTCGAGCTCCGACCCCACTTCCGCCTGGAAGTTAAGTCAGCCGCATCATCCTCCAGCCGTTTTTCGTGACGATCCAGCTCTGCCCACAGCTTGCGGCATTCCAGTGCCCGCTCCTTGTCCGCAATGGCGTGCTCCTGCTCATCCAGTTCCTCGTTGCTTGGCGCCGCCGAAGACATAGACGGTGCCGGTGCTTCCTCCTTCACGAAATCACTGTTATCGCCTGACATGGTGCCCAGTTTGTCACTTGATCGTGTAGAGCACCTGGTTTGCATTGCTACTAAGTGACAAGCGTCATTGAAGGGCCTCGGTGTAGACAGCCACAAGGGACGCAGTACATTAGGGTCGCCGGAGATGGTGTAGACAGCAATCAGTAATTAAATCGCAGTGTAGACAGCCACAATTAAAAGTACACAGGTCGTATGGCGTTTATGGCAAATGAGAGAGTGACCAGCTGGCGAGCGGGAGGTAGGTTATATGCGAGCGGGTGCCGCTGGCTGGTGGAATGGCCGGCCCACCCACCTGGTTCACCGAACCGGCAGGGGCGGGGGTTAGGGGGGGGGGGGGGGGGGGGGGGGGGGGGGGGGGGGGGGTGAGTGGGGGGGGGGGCGGGGTGGGGGGGGGGGGGGGGGGGGGGGGGGAGTTGGGGGGGGGGGGGGGGGGGGGGGGGGGGGGGGTGGGGGGTGGTGGGGGTAGGGGGTAGGGGGGGCAGCACCATGCGTTACTTACATCGGCATATATGTAGTATATACATCGGTATATATGGTAATAAATGTCACCCCAGTACAGAGTGGTATGTAGTTGTGATATATATATGGTAACAAGTGTCACCACAGTACATAGTTGTATGTCATCATCATCATCATGCTGTCGGTCACGATGCAACAAAGACTGCTTTTATTACTTGACTGCCGCTCTCCATTTAGCTCTCTGCTGTGAGAGTTGCATCCATGAGTTGGTCTTAATGTCTCTCAGCTTCAGGTTTCTCTTGATGGTATCCTTGAACCGGAGACGAGGGCACCCTCTCTTTCTGTAACCAGAAGACAGTTGAGAATAGATGATCTGCTTTGGTAGCCTGTCTGATGACATCCTCGTGAGGTGTCCAGTCCACTGGAGATTCTTTTTGATCAGGTCCATCAATTGATATAGTGCTTCCAAGGTAGGTGAATTCCGGAACAGAGTTCAGCTTGTTTCCGTCAACCATGATCTCCTCCTCTCGGGTTCTTGTAGAGTTGGGTTGGTTCAGCACCTCTGTCTTCTTGATGTTAATCTTCAGGCCAAACTTCTTTGATGCATCGGAGAAAGCGTCCACTATTTTCTGGATCTCTTCAGCAGAGTGGGCAACCAGTGCATTGTCATCTGCGAATAGTAGCTCTCTCACCAGTATCTGAGTAGTCTTGGTCTTCGCTCTGAAGTGTGCGACATTGAATAGGTCAGCGCTCTGTCTGGACTGTATATAGATGCCATCCCCCATGTCTCGGAAAGCCTCGTCTAGCATTGCTGATAGGAAGATGGAGAAGAGCGTGGGGCCAGTACACAACCTTGCTTGACCCCATTGGTAACCCCGAACGATTCCGAGACTTCCCCTCCAGCACTAACGTTCGCCATCATTCCTGTATGTAGAGCCTCGATCATAGTTGTGAACTTCTCTGGGCATCCGTACTTCCTCAGTAGCTGCGGTAGCACCCGGTCCTCCATACTGTATCAAATGCCTTAGTGAAATCGACAAATACCATGTACATGGTCGGGTTCTGCGTCAATGAACTTTTCTTCCGGAAGCTTGTCGTAGACAAAATATCATATCCACGGATGCCTCCGGTTACCTCTGAAGCCACACTGTGACTCCGGAACTACATCAGGTGTTATCTGAATAGATAGTCTGTTGAGTAGGATCCTGGCGAAGATCTTGCCTGCTATGGAAAGAAGTTATAGTTCACACAGTCTGTTCGATCACCTTTCTTGTAGATGGTTACAATGCTGGCATCCTTCCATGCTTGGGGTACAGAACCCTCCTCCCAGGCATCGGTGATTAGTTGGTGCAGTCTGGTGAACAGATTGTCTCTTCCGTTCTTCCATACTTCAGCAGGAATTCCATCACCCCCAGGTGCTTTGCCATCTTTCAGGCTGGCGATTGCTCTAGCCATCTCATCCATGGTTGGAATCTCATTGAGGAATGTTAGCCTACCTACATAGCCACAAACTCCAACACCAACTCTACAAAACAGGTGGCCACGACGATTTTCAACACACAGTGTTGATCTGAAGTAGAGCAGCTGGTAGGGGTGCTTGGGTGGTGTGTTGTGTAGATAGTGATTTTTCTTGTTTCTTTCAATCTGTGGGGGGGTTCAAATTTATTATTATAAAATTGAGTTGTCGACGACTTTTCCAACAGTTTCGATATTTTGCAAGGTATGCTAGGCTTTCTCTTATGGTATTTCTGTAATGTGCCATGATAGAAGCCTTGCGTGGTGGCAAAATATATTTTTAATTAAAAGGGACTACTTTCTGCTGTTTTAACCATACCACAGAGGGGGGCATAGTAATTAATACACTACAGCATTTTTCTCTACTCTTTTTCTACTTGGTCGTAATGCTTGCATTGCGTTTGATGCGAGGCAGGGAAGGAGACACCCCCACTCTCTCTTCCTCTCCTACCCCCCTCCCTCTTAGATAATTTCCCGCGCTTCTTCCCTTTATATCCTGCCCCCCGGCCGCTTCTAGCCACTCGCCATCACGCCTCCACCCTTGCTGCACCCCCACAACATATTTCTTTGGCTCTATCCTCCCAGACTCAGGCTCGCCCCCGAGACTACCTACTCTCTCGGCCGACACACGCATCCCGGCCGACGCATATCATGCCTGCCGGAAAGAGCAGAGGCCGACGCGCCACACAGAGGGAGGCTCAGTGAGCTTCCAAAGTCAGCTCGCCCCCGGGACCCGGCACACGCCCCCGGGCCGACTGGGCCCACACCATGGAGGCTACCCTCCACGACACAGTGAAGGCCCTGGAGTGTCTCTCATCCAGGTTCGACACCTTGGACGGCCACGGCACGCACACGGCACCCACCCCGCCCACCTCCGCGACTACTCACCAGACCTACACCGCTGCCGTCCATGTGCCCGCCCCCCACACCCACGTGGTCGGAGGGCCGATCCCGCCTCCGCCCCTGCAGCCGTCGCTCCCGGGGGCGATCCACCCCCAATACGAGAGGTTTGCGAGAACCTGCCTCGCCCCCCAGACGCCGCCCCCAGCTGCAGGAGTCGCCCCACCGTCGCTCCACTACCGGGACCAAGCCGCCCAGAGCCCCACCTCCGCGGCCGACGCCATGAGGGACATCCTCGCCTCGGCCGAGAACCACCACGCCAGACGACGGAAGGGCATCTCGCCTCACTACATCTTCCCCTGCGGCCTCATCGAGAGAGGGGCGGAAAGGAAGCCAGTGAAAAGAGGGGAAGCCACCAAGGACGAATACACCTTCACCCTCCGAATGTTGGAGGCGCACCCCGCCTTCCCCGCCCACTCTCTACCCGGACTAAGCCACCACACCCTCACTGTCCACCGTGACAACCTCCTCCATCCCTGGCCTACCGTCCGCCGCTATTCACATGGATCGCGGACGGTAGGCTCCCACATGGATGGCACGACCCCATCGCTATCAACATGCTGAGGATGGAGGCCCTTACAACGCCCACCGGACCACTCGCCTCCACCCCCACCGCCACCCTCCCCGCCGACCCGGACCGCCCCCCGACCAGATGCCTGCCCGACACACGCATCCCATATAGCCGGGAGGCCCATGGCACCCCCTGCCCCTCCTGGAACCGTGATCCAGCATCCTGCGATCGGGCGGGTGCCGGCGAGACCCATGGCGAGGGAGGCACCAGACAGCGCCACGCTTGTGCCTACTGCGCTAACGTCAGGAGGATCTTAACTAAACATTCCGAGGCGGTATCCCTCAGTAAACAAGGCCGTGAGCGTGCGACTCCCTCCGCCTCGGTGGATTTTTGATACGCCGCCCCCTCCCGCCCGGCTCGGTAGGTCCCAATCGGCCACCCCACCCCACACATGCCGCCCACCACCCACTGATAACAGCTCACCCCTTCATCTCGCCGCCCCTAACGCGCCTACCCCCAGACCGGAAGTCGCCCGCCCGCGCCCGGAACTCGCACGCCCCCGCCCAGCTCTCACCGCCCCCCCTGCGGCGAGGCTCCAGCGGGCAGCGGCACCACACACAGGCCTCCTAATGGCTCACATCAAGGGAACCTAGCCGCCCTCAGCCACAACACACACACGGTACTGTGCAACCCGGCTATGGCCCAGTGCCCCGGCCCTCTCATCTACGCCGACCCGTCGGCCACCCGACACCCCACTCAGACCACAGGCCCCGCCTCAGATCTGGCCACCGCCGCCGCCCCGGCGGCCACCCATGCCACCCATGCCACCCACGCCACCCACGCCACCCACATCACCCATGCCACCCATGCCACCCCCGAAGCCGCCCGCCTCCCGCCGGGAGCAAGCCGCCCCTGCCCGCCACCTGATAGCCACACACACTACGCCACCCACACCGCCCTCCCCCGCCACCGCACCCACACACGCCGCCCTCGCTACCGCCACCGCCCGCCCCCCCCCCTCCCCCGGCGACACCGGCTATCTTCTCTCCCTACCCGGCCTCCCTGCCGACTCCCCCCCCACTCCCCCCCCTGACTCCCCCCCCTCCAGCCCTCCCACCTCCCCCCACCTCTTCGCCGCTCCCCTTACCGCCCCCTGCCGAACCTCCTCCCCCGCCCCCGCCGGCCCTACCCTCCCTTCAGGGAAGCGGGCCTCCCAAATTTTGGCCGCCCGCATCCCTTCCCCCATCGGCGCCTCCACCCATGAGGCCCTCCACACTGCCTGCCCCCCTCGCCCCCTCGACCGCCCCTCGAGCCCTCTCTCTTTTTTGGTGGAGGGCTCCTCGGCTCCACCTCACGGACTCACTACCACCATAGCCTCCCTACGAGGAGCTCTTACTCACTCTGATGATTATTGACATTATTCACCTATCCTAACATTATTGACTCTTATCCTGATTTATTGACACTGACCCTCTAGCTCTGAGGCCATCTTCACATATATCTTGACATTTGATATATCTTCACCTTACCTTACTCATTATCCATTATACTACCTGCTTTACCCTGTATGACCTTGATGATTTGATACATTACCCATTGACCATGACTGTTTCATGCATTATCCTGTACAATTATCCTGCACTTCTCAATAAAGTGCTTTTCTTCCCACCTCCGCCTTATCTTCCTTCCTTGTCGCGCATCACAGATGAATCTATACTTGATTTTCAATTCTGCTAATCTTTTTCTACCACTGTATACAATAGCTCAGTGATTATGCCACTCACTCGTTCGATGGAGGATTCTTTACGTGGTGATTTTACCCAATGGTTTAAAGGTGAGGGTACCGTGGGCAACTTTTCGAGTGAAACGCAGGAGGGAGAAGCATGGGCGAAGTATATTGCTTTAAAGTTAGGTACTCTTAAGGAAGAGAAGGAGGAGAGGTTAGAGCAGATTAGGGACAGAACAGACATGAGAGAGCAGAGGGAAGAGCAGAGGGGAGCACAAGCATTATTACAGGTGGAGGAGAGACAGGGGGAGTTGTCATTGAAAGCGTATGGGAAATCTGTACCCTTATTAGACGGGTCGGATAGAGGTGCTCTACACAATTGGATGGATTTGATCGAGCGAATTGGTACTCTTTCTGGGGTTTCTGACCTTGACATTATTCGGTTTGCTTTATCTAATGTGGCAGGTACTTTGTATGAGGTTCTTTTCACTGCTTTTCAGCATAAAAACGCAAATTAAGGAAGTTATTGCTTATACTTTATTGACTGCTGATGAACGTTCACATTTGAAGGGAATTGTCCTATCTATGAAACAGGAAGAGGGTGAAAGAGTAGCAGCATACTGTCAGTGCTTTAAGACAGCAGCAGCTAAGGGGTGAGATTTGATGAATGCAGTATTGGGTACTGATACATTCGAGATCCTACTGTCTAGGTTTCTGGATTCATTATTAGACGACAATACCATGTGGTACATGGAGAATAACCGACCCAAAACTCTGGAAGATGATTTTGCTATGTCAATACTAAGTGACAGGTCTGTAAGTAGACAGCATAGACGTGCTATGGCACATAATGGAAGATTAGCAATTTGTGAGGAGATTGAGAGTACAGCGTTAGATTTTTCTGGTTCATCTTCTGATTCTAAGGGTTCTAAATCGTCGAACACAGATATTCAGGTAATGAAGTCGCTACAGGGTGAGATGAAGTCTCTTAGGAAGTATATGAAGTCACACCTACCCGGATCAGGGGCCAGACGAGCCCGGACCATGATCTGGCATGGTCCGTGGTCATCCAGCATGATCCGTGGCTCATCCGTGGCTGGTCCTTGGTGATCCTTGGTGATCCGTGGCTGGTTCAGCCTCATCCAGGGTGCGCCCCGGATGTTTTAAAATGTTTAAAACATCTGGGGTGGTCCAGAGCATTTTGCAATCCGGGCTTGATCCAGCATCATTTGGGATGATCTTGGGGTAATCCGGGTAGTCCGGGGGTGGACCGGGAGTAGTCCGTGCCGCATCCAGGCCAGTCCGGGGCAGTCTGGAGCTGTTTCACCCCGGATGAGCCATGTTTTAGCCACGGTTTAACCTGGACTAGCCCTGACTAGCCCCCACGTAGCCACAGACCACTCCCGGACTGGATAAGACCCAGACATGCCGGATGGCCATGGATCAGCCACGGATTGCCATGGACTGCCCAGTTTACCCTGGATCACTCCCGGATCAGCGCAGGCAGCAACTTCAGTTGCTGAACTGGCAATTACAGCTACATCAATTACTGAATGTTAACAACATGATTATATTGCAAGTTCTGCTAATCCACAGAAGACTTAAGAGAAAACAGAAGTGTGTGGGTTCAACCATGGTTGGAGAGAAGAATTGAATTTGGCCAGTTCGCAAATCTAATGCAAGACTTACGTATCAAAGATGTTCGAGCCTACAGAAACTTTCTCCGCATGGATCCGGGTATGTTTGAGGAGGTTCTCCTTCGCATCCTTCCCAGAATCAAGAAGCTGGACAAGTTCTACAGAAAGGCATTGACACCTCAATTGAAACTGTCATTCAGACTGCGATACCTAGCCTCTGGTGACAGCTATCATTCACTCATGTACGGTTTCTGAGTTCCGCACAACACCATCTCCTTTGCCGTTTGTGATGTGTGTGAAGCTATAATTGCAGAGTATGCCGAGGAGGTCATCCAGGCTCCAACTACAGAACAGCAATGGAGAGGTATTACTGAGCAGTTCTCCACAAGATGGCAGTTTCATATCCCCATCCAATGCCCAGCCCATGGAGGGTCGGAGTATTACAGCTACAAGGGATTCCACTCTGTCATATTGATGGCTCTAGTGGATGGTGACTACAAATTCTCCTGGGTTGATGTTGGGAGCAACTGCTAAGCAGGAGATGCTCAAGCCTTCAACCATTCAGAACTGAAGCAGTACATAGAAAAGGGACGACTTGGTATTCCCAGTACCGAACCACTACTGCATGATGAGCGGGATATGCCTTACTTCACAGTTGCTGATGATGCATTCACCCTGAGAACGTGTTTGATGAAACCGTTCTCCAAGCATCACCTAACAATTCCAGAAAGAATCTTCAACTACCGACTGTCCAGGGCATGCCGCATCGTCCAAAATGCATTCGGGATTCTAGCTCACCGCTACCAGTGCCTCCTAACAACCATGAGACAGAAGACAACGACAGTTGTGTTGATAGTGTAGGCATGTATCTGCCTACATAATCTGACGTGGATGTGGTATGCAGCTCATCACAACGCAGAGATTGACCAGGAGGACACCAATCACAACATCGTTCCTGGAACCTGGAGACTGAACAATCCTCTCGCCGGCATCTACGGCGCATGTGGGAACAGAATGACAATAGCTGCCAAATACCAGAGGCAATATGTTAATGTCTATTAAGTGTCCGAGGCTGGATCAGTGCCTTGGCAAGATGCTATGATATGAACTATTTCGAAGTGTGAACTGTTACCAATTGTGGCAAGAGAACTGTATTTAATGTGCTATTATTATATGTGTGTGCCTACGAATGAAATATGTAACATTATTGTGAATGTGATATGAAAAGAAACCTAGGTAATAATAAAGATATCTTAATTACATTTAATTTGTTTGTTATTTCTTGTGTTTTTTGTTGTTGCTATAACAGCTTAGTTATAATATTATATTTTTAAAAACCTGGCTCGTAGTAATGAAATCTTAAAGTAATAAATTTTTTTTGTATTTCTGTTCATTTATTGTTGCTTTAAGAGCTTTAGTTATAATGTTTTGCAAAGAAGCCTAGCTCTTAATACTGAAATCTTAAACTGGTGGAAGGGCCGGATCGAGGAGTTGTCCAAATGACTTCCGAGCCTCCCGGTTGTAATCCCGGCGGCGGGACAGGGAAAGTGGGGAACGGGGCTGGCACTTGAGGCTCTGGACGAGGTGCTTGTGGATTCTGTGGTTCCTCTGGCATGGCAGTTGTTGCGACTGGGAGCGTAGGCGCATCGCCAAGGCAAAACTTTCTGAATAGAACTCCCCCAGAAGAGAGGGGTCGATGTCTTCGGCTATCGCCCCCAGCCATGATCCCCAGATCATCGGCGGTGACACTTTCATCAACTGCAGCACATCGCTCAGCCGGCCCTGCAGTATCCCAGCCTCCTCCTGCTGGTCCTGCAGGTGTGACAGCAATTGGTCAATGTCAATGTTGCTGCTGGGTGTTCCTGGGGTGCCCTTCCCCTTGGCTGCTGGGCACGAAGTTGCGGGTAGCATTGGTGCTGCCACTGGTGGTTGACTTGCCGGTGGTGGAGCCTGGTCAGGTGGCGTCAAATTGTCGTCATCATCATCACCACACACATGTGGTAGGGTGAGAGGGGGTCCACGCGAAGTCACACCTGTTGCTGCTGTTGCTGTAGCTGTTGCTGTGGTTGTTGCTGTCAAAGCCACCGGGAGGGGTTGCAACCGGGACTGCAACGTCACACCAGATCTCGACGGCTGCCGCACGATGTGACTTCTGAGGAATCCAAAATGCTCCTGGATGTAGATCACCCAATCTGACAATTCCCTCGCTGCGGCACCAGACTTCCAATCACTCAATTTCCCGACCTTTGTCCGTATCGACTCATACCAGGTGATCAGCAGTTTCGGGTAGTCCAACCCCATCTCCTTTGCCTTCTCCTCTCACATGCGTCTCTTTAAAGCGGTGTTTTTATAGTCGCTACGTCCTTTCACATAAATGCAACAGTAACCACTCTGACATCTCGATGTGCTGCTCACTTGTGAGAGGAAGAGCCTCCACCTTCTTCCGCCTCACTGTCAACATCCCCTGTGACAAAGGGTCTGCTGGAGGCAATGTCACAGGATGGGAAGGCGGTGACACGTCCCAGACAGAGTCCTCCTCAGAAGACAACCCGGAAGTTGAGGGTGATGGTGCTGGTTTCCTCCTTGCTTTCGTGGCCACCTTGTATATGGCAGGCTCCTTCTGAGCAACTCTCTTGGATGCAAATCTCTTCCATGTAGTCTTAGTCATGGTGCGATGTGTGCTCGGTGCTGCTGGATTTGGAAATGAGGCCTCCAGCGCCATGCAGTCTATTATACTCACTGCTTTCCGGGAGTAGTCCGGGGGTGGCCCGGGCAGTCCAAGAGTGGACCGGGGTGAACTGGGGGCAGTCCGGGCTGTCCGGGGGTGGTCTGGGGCTCATCCGGGGCCTCTCCGGCCCAGTCCGGGTACAATCCATGGAAACACCGAGAGTCCGGGGGTGGTCGGGGGTCTATCAGGGCTTGTCCGGGGTGGTCCAGGACAGTCCAGTGTCGATCCGGGGTCATCCAGGGTTGTCCTCGACCGATCCGGGACTAGTCCATGGATACACCAGGTAGTCCGGGAGTGGTCCGGCTCAGTCTGGGGCGATCCGGCCTCTGGTCTGGGGCTCGTCTGTGGCTCGTCCGGGTATGTGTGACCATGAGGCCCAAAACGACCAAAATAGTGATTTTATCCGGGGCTGTCCAGAACAGTCTGGGTGACTGGTCCAGGGGTGGTCCGGCTAAAAATCCTGGGTCCGTTCGGGTAGGTTTGACTGGGGCTTTACATGCTGTCTTTTCGCCACTAACTAGTTTTGTAGCGCTAACACCGCGTCATGCATATGGCCCCAGGGGTCAGCTCCAGATTGTGGTTGAGGAGGGAGGGGCAGTCACAGGATGAAGTGAGTTTTATATCCTAGCAATATTTAAGGCCATATCATAGATGGGAACCGATTAATGACAGCGCGCACTCATGGCGACTTCATAATACTGCGCCCCCCTGGGAGACCAAGATATCCTTGCCCTGCCATATTAATTCTAAGCACTAGGCCATGAAAACCAAAGTTCTGCCAACATTACTCAATACTCACTACTGCTCTAAACGTAGAGACTCCAAATTCCGATTAACAGTGCTTTTCATTGTATCTCTCAGCAGTTAGTACAGGTACGCACAATTTCATAGGTCAACCTCACCATGTAATTTCATTGGTTAACCTCACCATATAATTTCGTTGATTAACCTCACCAATCAGTGGGTGTGTGGGATGTAGGAGTGGGTGGTGACCCACCCAACTCACCTACCTTCCTCAGCTGGCCATGGGGAGGGGGACTGATCCACACACCCCGAGGCACCTGCATTACATCACACATCAGTCCCTTGGCATATCTGTTATCTCTCCCACCCTCTCCCACAGCTCTTTCGTGTGTATTCACACCTGTGCTGGTGTTGGGCATCTGTCTGCCCTACAGACAGCTTAGCTGAGGCCCTAAGGCCTCTACCAGCATGCACACTCCCAGGCTCTAGATAGCTTGGTGCGCCTAATCCTTAGGACATGTCCACACTGTATTTATTAGTTTGGGGAAGTCTAGACTGTACAATTATATATGCTTTTGCCAGTCCTAGTATGTACATGCACTTTAGAATGCATATAACATCATATACAAGTCTAGGTAAGCAGATACATTTAAACATACCTATGCATTGTTATTCCAGAGTTATTATCTCCAGTGGTGATATTTGATGCATAACCTTCTGGACAATTTGACATTACATTACATTCAGACATGGTATACATTAGCACACACATGAAAATAGATTGAATATTATTAGCATGGTTTTTATAACACTGATCAATTTGGAGTATTTGGGAAATAATTTAACTATTACTATATTTGTGATACGGACCCAACAAGCTGGAATATTTTACACTGTGTTGGCCAGTGTATGCGTGGCATGGCGGCGAAACGGCACAGCTAAGATCTGGCTGCAATCCGGCTGTGCGGGGCGGTGTGCCTCCCTAGGTATGTGCGTGCACACACTTGCCACCAGCGACGAAAGGAGGATACCCAACCAGCTCTTATTTACATGGCCACGAGGTCGACGTAACAAGCCCTTCATTGAGCACACATTTCCACAGCAATTCTCCCATTCTCTACTACTGACATCGTATGCTTTAAAGCTGCATAGTCTGATGAAATATGAAATTTTCAAAACCAAATCAATTATCTAGATTTGATTTTACATATCTAACTTAGATACTGATGCACTTATTAAGCATTTGTTTCTGCAGAAAAGGCAATACTGGGTCAATTTAACAGAACCTGTTACTGCAGAAGTCTATGGTGTCAGAGTTTTGGCAAGCTTGCCAAAATTAATTTTCCATGTTTGCACTCAAAATATCTCAAAAGTTTACCATTTAAAATAAAAGTAACTTTGAACTAATGTAAAGTAGATACTAGTGATCGATCTAATATATTTATCTCAAAAAAGATACAGAAATTCAAAACCATCGGACTATGCAACGCTAAGCATAGGTGGCAGTATAGTAAATTTCAAAATACCTCTAATAGAGGCCTATTAGAGGTATTTTGAAATTTACTATACTGCCACCTATGCTTAGCGTTGCATAGTCCGATGGTATGTGGTCATGGTGCGATGTTCTATGCTACACATAAATCAAATTTGTGATTATGTCTGAATACATAACTAATATTGCATCTTATTTACACTGAGAAGTGCTCACTGAGTTGTTTCTGGGAAGTTGTGCTTGTTCGGTCAACCCAACAAGCGCGGACTGAACAAGCGCGCGCTGGTTGGGTTTTCCTCGTTGCTGCGCTTATTATGTTTATGCCTGCGCGCGTTGTGTGCAGCGTGGTGCCTACTGGGCCGCGAATCTGAGCACACCCACGTGACTCCATTACTTCCAGCCATGTCTTAACCAGTAGGTTGATCTTTTTGTGCCAAGAACTATGAACATGGTGGCGCGAGAGGGGCGGCGGGAGGGTAAGAGGCGGGAGGAGGGAAGCGGCGAAGGCGGGGTGGGGAGAGCAGCGGGTGATGAGGGAGGTTGTGGCTGCTGCTGGTATGATGACGCTGGAACTAGCTCTGGACCAATGATCAGCTCGTCGTTTACATAACAATTTCCACCCTAGTTAGCTGACAAACCAACTGCAATCGCATCAGTCATACTGGGTGCCTTTTTGGTGTCAGTTATCAGCGAAAGCAGACGACAGTTCGCCTGTGTTAGCTGTCTAAAGACGGAGTAAGTGAGCTGATAAGGCAGTCAGGCAGTCGCTGCCCAGACGGCGCCTCGGAGGGAGGTTACCGAGTGCAGCAGCTGCTGCTGCAGGACCGCATCCTGGACGTAGAGAACGTCGATACTCGGCCTGCTCCTCACCGCCTACCCGCCCTCACCCGCCCTCACACTCGCCCGCCACGCCCTGGGTCACAGTGAGGTGGCAGCGAGGTGACAGGGTGGTCACAGTGAGGTGACAGCGTGGTCACAGCGAGGTGACAGCAAACTGACAGCGTGGTGACAGCGGTCAGCCTACAATACACAGCTGGGCTCAGTCCGGCGGTACGCTGACGGTATCTGCCCGCCACTGTCAAACACTGTTGGAGATAATCCATCATGGCCGTGTGCCGACTCCTTATACTACTTGTGGCCGTTTCGTTGGTGTCGGCGGAGAAGGGAGACGATGTGAACAGTGCGGGAAACACCCTGGAAACGGTGGACACTGTGGAGACGGGGGAGATCACGAAGGGTGTGAGGGAACCGTTCAGCAAGGAGGAGTTTCCAAACCCGCAACAGCAGTTCAATGCGTGCGGTCGCGACAAGATCTCGTGGGTATGTGATCCAGGACGCTACCTGACACCGTCAGAGGGTGAGTGAGGGAGGAGGTGTGGGGAGGGCGGGGGGGGGGGGGGTGATGGCATGTAGCACAATCAAAAGATATGTTTATTGCAGTTGTTTTACTATTGTTTATGCAACTATGTTGTGGTGACTATATGAGACTATAGTCTCATTCGGTCAGACAGACCGCGCTGTGTGCAGCCGTCAGTCAGGGTGTGTGCAGCCGTCAGTCAGGGTGTGTGCAGTCGTCAGTCGGGGTGTGTGCAGTCGTCAGTCGGGGGGTGTGCAGCCATCAGTCAGGGTGTGTGCAGCCGTCAGTCGGGGTGTGTGCAGCCGTCAGTCAGGGTGTGTGCAGCCATCAGTCAGGATGTGTGCAGTCGTCAGTCGGGGTGTGTGCAGTCGTCAGTCGGGGTGTGTGCAGCCGTCAGTCGGGGTGTGTGCAGCCGTCCATCAGGGGGTGTGCAGCCGTCAGTCAGGGTGTGTGCAGCCGTCAGTCGGGGTGTGTGCAGTCGTCAGTCGGGGTGTGTGCAGTCGTCAGTCAGGGTGTGTGAAAACGTGTCAGTGGGTCCTAAGTGTACAGAATGGCGACGTGTGTAAGGACGTCCAAGTTGTGTAAATATGCGCAAGGCTGTAGTGACTCCGGTCGGTTTTTGGCGTGTAACTGTGTATGGTGTGTAGCGCAGGGCCGTAGCTAGCGGGAGCAAGTGGCGATTTGTCACCCCCCCCCCACCTCCCCAAGAAAGGAGCCACACACAGAAACTCATGTTAAGTTTAAACACAAATAACCCGACAATTTACTGTTTGTTGATATGAACATTTTAGGTATGTAACCTCCCTGAAATGGCTACAAATGGCATTTCATGGACTCTAGATTACCACATGTACTGGGCGGAATAACCCTAGACCCAGCTAATGGCTCGTGGATATCGGGCCTTTGGCATTCGTTCCTTCCAAGAGTCTCTCTCACCACAAACAAAACTTCTTAGCTACGGCTCTGTTGCGGTGTGGAAGGGTGTGTAAAAGGTGTGTTCTAGGAGTATGGAGCTGTGCAAGCTTGTGTGTGTAAGGTGGGTGGTGTGCAGCAGTGTGAAATGGTGTCACGGATGAGTACAGGTGTGAATAGCTGGGCCTGTATGCACCAATCGGGGTTAGGGCCTTAACCGCGGCGAAGGTATCCCCGCACGGCTAAATGTGACAAATTGGTATGCACCAATCGGAGTTAGCGCTAACCGCCGACCGTAGCCTCGGCTAAGCTACCCTGACTTCAAGTCAGGTTTAACTGCTAGCCGGGGCGGTTAGTATGCGTGTGTGGGTCTCAATCTATTCAATGCGATCATATTTGACAGAATTAAATACGCAACAAGTGACATTTTATCAATTTAACCCTAAATCCGAAGCGAGATTAACGCTGATGCCATAACTGCCGCGATATTAATATTTTCGTATCGACGAGTGTAAAGTAAACAAATCGCCGCCGCCGACGTTCGAATTTAGGGTTAAATTGATAAAATTTCACTTATTGCGTATGTAATTCTGTTAAATATGATAGCATTTAATATATTTGAGCCTAATATATGGGTACAAACACAGAGGGAATTCCCAAATCTATAAATAAACTCACGGTTAGCTATCCGCAGCGGCTAAAACATTGGTGAATACCAATTTACACATTTCTCAAACCCCCCGCTACCCTGAGGTAGCTATCCGCGGCTAGTCCCTTAACTCCGGCTAAGCCTAACCCCGATTGGTGCATACGGGCCCTGCTGGTGTTTACTGCGGTGTTAGTGACGTCTGGGTCGCAAACCCCCATGCCATATATGGGCATGGGGGGGTTTGCGATTTCCTAGGAAATGACATATCCCCCCTGGACATCGCAAACCCCCCATGTTTGGCAATCTTTATCCTAATGAAAACATCTTTGCCTTAGTCCAATTCGTAATTCCGACCTCACATGTGCTGAAAATGGCCTTTGTTCACAGATGTCGCCACTGTGGCCATTCTAAAGGCCAGGTAAAGAGGTGCAGAAATATCCTGGTATTATCACCCAGTTTCAGGATCAGCAATGTAAACAATGTCGTTAGCAAAATGACCATTTTAGTTCCAACGTCAGTCACTGCATCTAGTAAATAGAACCATTTTAATATTCCAAATTCTTATTTATCATTATTTAAACCATTATTTATTAGTGTGTTAGTTGAATATTACAAATGCTACAAAGCATGGGGGGTTTGTCATTTCCACGGGGGGAGGGGGGGGGTCATTTCCTAGGAAATTGCAACACCGGGTTGTGCGATCTCCAGGGGTTTGCGATTTCCTGCTACACCGGTTTGTGGTGGTTGTTACGATCGTATGGTGTTGTTACGACTGTAGGGTGTTGTTACGATTATATGGTGTTGCTACGATTGTACGGTGTTGTTACGATTGTATGGTGTTGTTAGGATTATATGGTGTTGTTACGATTGTATGGTGTTGTTTCGAGTGTATGGTGTTGTTTCGATTGTATGGTGTTGTTTCGATTGTATGGTGTTGTTACGATTGTATGGTTTGTTGTGAGTGTATGGTGCTGTTTTGAGTGTATAGTGTTGTTATGATTGTATGGTGTTGTTACGATTTTATGGTGTTGTTACGATTGTATGGTGTTGTTACGATTGTATCGTGTTGTTGCGATTGTATGGTGTTGTTACTATTGTATGGTGTTGTTACGATCGTGTGGCATTTTTACGATTTTGTGATGTTTTTGCAATCTAGTGGTGTTGTTACGATCTCGTGGTGTTGATCTTGTGATGTTGTGGTCAAAGCATTCATTGAATCAACATTCTGTCACTCATGAGCCCTAACCACAGGACTACCTATACTTGAACGATTCTCTACGAATCTACGAACGCATTTTCATTTAAAATCTCAGCCATAATGATCGGAAAATGCGATTGAAAATGCTTCTATGTGTTTAAGTTGTCTACACGGACGCTGTGACTGAGCTCTGCTCTCCAACAGGGAGCCGCCTCGACAACATGGTGCAGTTTCTCAGAGACGCCCCCACCTGTCTGTGTGACGACCAGAACGACTGCTACGGTGACTACCGGCATGAAATCCTGATCGCCGTGGTCCCGCGCATCAAGTAAGTGCCTGTCACTGCCCACATCAAGTAACTGCCTGTCACTGCCTGCATCAAGTAACTGCCTGTCACTGCCCACATCAAGTAAGTGCCTCTCAGTGCCTGCATCAAGTAAGTGCCTGTCACTGCGCGCATCTAGTAAGTGCCTGTCACTGCCCGCATCAAGTAAGTGCCTGTCACTGCGCGCATCTAGTAAGTGACTGTCACTGCCTGCATCAAGTAACTGCTTGCCACTGCCCACATCAAGTAAGTGCCTGTCACTGCCCGCATCTAGTAGGTGTCTGTCACTGCCCACATCAAGTAAGTGCCTGTCACTGCCCGCATCAAGTAAGTGCATGTCACTGCCCACATCAAGTAACTGCCTGTCACTGCCCGCATCAAGTAAGTGCATGTCACTGCCGGCATCTAGTAAGTGTCTGTCACTGCCCACATCAAGTAAGTGCCTGTCACTGCCTGCATCAAGTAAGTGCCTGTCACTGCCCACGGGGAATAGAAGGCGGCCATAATCTGCCATGAAGTAACGGACCGGGCTGCACTCTCACCACTGCTCCCTAGTGGTGTCATAATACTGTCTGTTACTTACCTCTGCTCCCTAGTGGTGTCATAATACTGTTTGTTACTCACCACTGCTCGCTAGTGGTACCATACTACTGTCTGTTACTTACCTCTGCTCCCTAGTGGTGTCATAATACTGTATGTTACTTACCCCTGCTCCCTAGTGGTGTCATAATAATGTCTGTTACTTACCTCTGCTCCCTAGTGGTGTCATAATACTGTCTGTTACTCACCACTGCTCCCTAGTGGTACCATACTACTGTCTGTTACTTACCTCTGCTCGCTAGTGGTGTGATAATACTGTATGTTACTTACCTTTGCCCCCTAGTTGTGTCATAACACTGTCTGTTACTTACCTCTGCTCCCTAGTGGTGTCATAATACTGTATGTTACTTACCTCTGCTCCCTAGTGGTGTCATAATAATGTCTGTTACTTACCTCTGCTCCCTAGTGGTGTCATAATACTGTATGTTACTTACCTCTGCTCCCTAGTGGTGTCATAATACTGTCTGTTATTTACCTCTGCTCCCTAGTTGTGGCATAATACTGTCTGTTACTTACCTCTGCCCCCTAGTGTTGTCATAATACTGTCTGTTACTTACCTCTGCTCCCTAGTGGTGTCATAATACTGTCTGTTACTTACCTCTGCTCCCTAGTGGTGTCATAATACTGTCTGTTACTTACCTCTGACCCCTAGTGTTGTCATAATACTGTCTGTTACTTACCTCTGCTCCCTAGAGGTGTCATAATACTGTCTGTTACTTACCTCTGCTCCCTAGTGGTGTCATAATACTGTCTGTTACTTACCTCTGCTCCCTAGTGGTGTCATAATACTGTCTGTTACTTACCTCTTCTCCCTAGTGGTGTCATAATACTGTCTGTTACTTACCTGTGCTCCCTAGTGGTGTCATAATACTGTCTGTTACTTACCTCTGCCCCCAAGTGGTGTCATAATACTGTCTGTTACTTACCTCTGCCCCCTAGTGTTGTCATAATACTGTCTGTTACTTACCTCTGCTCCCTAGTGGTGTCATAATACTGTCTGTTACTTACCTCTGCTCCCTAGTGGTGTCATAATACTGTCTGTTACTTACCTCTGCCCCCTAGTGTTGTCATAATACTGTCTGTTACTTACCTCTGCTCCCTAGTGGTGTCATAATACTGTCTGTTACTTACCTCTGCTCCCTAGTGATGTCATAATACTGTCTGTTACTTACCTCTGCTCCCTAGTGGTGTCATAATACTGTCTGTTACTTACCTCTGCTCCCTAGTGGTGTCATAATACTGTCTGTTACTTACCTCTGACCCCTAGTGTTGTCATAATACTGTCTGTTACTTACCTCTGCTCCCTAGTGGTGTCATAATACTGTCTGTTACTTTCCTCTGCTCCTTAGTGGTGTCATAATACTGTCTGTTACTTATCTGTGCTCCCTAGTGGTGTCATAATACTGTCTGTTACTTACCTCTGCCCCCAAGTGGTGTCATAATACTGTCTGTTACTTACCTCTGCCCCCTAGTGTTGTCATAATACTGTCTGTTACTTACCTCTGCTCCCTAGTGGTGTCATAATACTGTCTGTTACTTATCTCTGCTCCATAGTGGTGTCATAATACTGTCTGTTACTTACCTCTGCTCCCTAGTGGTGTCATAATACTGTCTGTTACTTACCTCTGCCCCCTAGTGTTGTCATAATACTGTCTGTTACTTACCTCTGCTCACTAGTGGTGTCATAATACTGTCTGTTACTTACCTCTGCTCCCTAGTGATGTCATAATACTGTCTGTTACTTACCTCTGCTCCCTAGTGGTGTCATAATACTGTCTGTTACTTACCTCTGCTCCCTAGTGGTGTCATAATACTGTCTGTTACTTACCTCTGACCCCCAGTGTTGTCATAATACTGTCTGTTACTTACCTCTGCTCCCTAGTGGTGTCATACTACTGTATGTTACTTACCTCTGCTCCCTAGTGGTGTCATAATAATGTCTGTTACTTACCTCTGCCCCCTAGTGGTGTCATAATACTGTATGTTACTTACCTCTGCTCCCTAGTGGTGTCATAATACTCTCTGTTACTTACGTCTGCCCCCTAGTGGTGTCATAATACTGTCTGTTACTTACCTCTGTCCCCTAGTGGTACCATAATACTGTATGTTACTTACTTCTGCTCCCTAGTGGTGTCATAATACTGTCTGTTACTTACCTCTGCTCCCTAGTGGTGTCATAATACTGTCTGTTACTTACCTCTGACCCCTAGTGTTGTCATAATACTGTCTGTTACTTACCTCTGCTCCCTAGTGGTGTCATAATACTGTCTGTTACTTACCTCTGCTCCCTAGTGGTGTCATCATGCTGTCTGTTACTTACCTCTGCTCCCTAGTGGTGTCATAATACTGTCTGTTACTTACCTCGGCTCCCTAGTGGTGTCATAATAATGTATGTTACTTACCTCTGCTCCCTAGTGGTGTCATAATACTGTCTGTTACTTACCTCTGCCCCCTAGTGGTGTCATAATACTGTCTGTTACTTACCTCTGTCCCCTCGTGGTGTCATAATACTGTCTGTTACTTACCTCTGTCCCCTAGTGTTACCATACTACTGTCTGTTACTTACTTCTGCCCCCTAGTGGTGTCATAATACTGTTTGTTACTTACCTCTGTCCCCTAGTGGTGTCATAATACTGTCTGTTACTTACCTCTGCCCCCTAGTGGTGTCATAATACTGTTTGTCACATACCACCGTCCCTTACTGGTGACACTATACTGTCTGTCACTTAGCACCGTCCCCTAATGGTGACACTATACTGTCTGTCACTTACCACCGTCCCCTACTGGTTTAGACTATACTGTCTGTTACTCACCACCGTCCCCTACTGGTTACACTATGCTGTCTGTCACTTACCACCGTCCCCTAATGGTGACACTATACTGTCTGTCACTTACCACCGTCCCGTACTGGTTACACTATACTGTCTGTCACTTACCACCGTCCCCTACTGGTGACACTATACTCTCTGTCACTTACCACCGTCCCCTACTGGTTACACTATACTGGCTGTCAATTACCACCGTCCCCTAATGGTGACACTATACTGTCTGTCACTTACCACCGTCCCCTACTGGTTACATTATACTGTCTGTTACTTACCACCGTCCCCTACTGGTGACACTATACTGTCTGTCACTTACCACCGTCCCCTACTGGTGACACTATACTGTCTGTCACTTACCACCGTCCCCTAATGGTTACACTATACTGTCTGTTACTTACCTCCACCCCTTAGTGGTGACACAATACTCTATTACTTACCCCGACCCTCTTCTTCATTCATTCAGATACACAGATGGCACATTCCCATCAGCCTATGCTAAACAGAAGTTAGCAGCGAAAGAGTTCGCGGAATACTTGCGAGACGAGTCGTGGGTTTCAGAGGGCAAGGAATGCCGCATGAGAGCATTTGTGGTACATGACATGCACACGAAGGTGGTGAGTTCGAGGCAGGGGTTGCTGCCCACAGTCCTTAGGGTGCCCAATGTAGTAGCAGTAATGAAATACGTTATCTCATAGTTCGGGTGGACAGAGTGGTTTCAAATGGTTACAAACAGAGAAAGAATGCATTCAGTAAATAGCTACACGACAACTGAAAGTATTAAAACAAGGGGAACCACGAGACTATTACTGTCTAGCGGCAAAAACAAGTCATTAAACTTAACTGTTATTGGCAGCATAAATAGACCGTCACAAAAAAAACAAAAAAACAAAAAATATGGGCCAAAGCCAAGGGCTGATGCGCATTTGAAGTTAACCCAGAAGGACTATTGCATATGACCACATGTAGGTAAATTCACGGCTTTCAGTTTCATTTGTATAATATGTAATGAAACAGTTATTAGTCGTTAGAGAACTAAGTGTTCTGGGAACCCGTGACGTTACACATATCAGCAACAAGGACGCTTACTAGGTTTCAACTTCTGTGTTTGCCAATTGAGTGATCTATTCATTTAATGAATCTCATTGCACAAATATGGACTGCCTGATGTGTGCAACTTCGTCATCTACATAGTCCCAAACACATGCCACACACACGGAACACACATGGTACACATGGCACACACATGGTACACGCATGGTACACATATGGTACACACATGAAACACACATGGAACACACATTGAACACACATGGAACACACATGGTTCACACATGGTACACACATGGTCCACACATGGTACACACATGATACACTCATGGTCCACACATGGTACTCACATGGCACACACGGATCACACATGCACACACATGGTACACACATGGCACACACATGATACACTCATGGTGTACACATGGTTCACACACGGTACACACATGGTAATACATGGTAATACATGGTACCCACATGGTACCCACATGATAACTCACGGTACACACATGGTACACACATGGTACACACATGGTACACATGTCACACACATGGTACACACATGGTACACACATGGCACACACATGGTACACACATAGTACTCACAAGGCACACACATGGAACACACATGGTACACACATGGTGCACACTAGATAAAAGATTCACCCCATACTTCCAGTACAGCGGTGGAAAGCAACCCATTAGAAAAGCTGGCGAAGAATTTAGACATGCTGGGTTAATTAACTGAGCTGGTAAATTCTTAATTTAAGAGTCACAATATATTCTTTATGTATGTCTTCATATTGACCCACTACTTTTGAGTTGGAAACATATACTTTGATGCGTGAAAAGGAAGAAGGCAAGGCGGGGGTGGAAAAAAGAGGCGTTTATTGGGACGCCTCAACATCATACAAGCTATACAACAGGAGAGTACAGAGAGGAAGCTCAGAAGGAGCGAGCTTATAAACAAGATAGGACAATGGAGAGTAAAAAGAGGAGCTCAGAAGGAGCGATAACGTATAACTTAACTAGGGTAGCAGGAGCTTGTGGGAGCTTAGAGTTCAGGGGAGGAGCGCCGAGGAGCCCTCCACCAAAAAAGAAGGAGAGGGCTCGAGGCGTGCCCGAGGGGCAAGGCGGGGCACAAGGCGTGGACCGCCTCTGAGGTCCAGGTGCCCTGCGCCAGGATGTCGGCCAGGGGCACCCCGGCGGGGTGGCAGGGCTTGAGGCTGTGGAGGGTGAAGCTCTGGGTGTGGTGAGTCCGGGGCCTATGTCGACAGGGATGCGGGCGGCCAAAAAGTTGGGGAGGCCCGCTCCCTGGAGAGCTGCGGTGAGGAGGTGTGGCGAGGGTCGGAGAGGGAGGCAGCGAAGTGCTCAGGGCTGGGGGGAGTGGGGGTCGGGGTCGGGTCGGGGGGGTTGAGGAAGGCGGTGTCATGGAGGTTGTGATGGTCGGCGTGGAGGTCGGCGGCTGTGGTGTCTCGGGAGGGTTTGTGGTCAGTGTAGGCGGCGTCTGGGGCCTGCGGCACGAGGTGATGGTCCCCGGCTGTGCTCTGGGTGGCGTTTCGGACGGTGGTCTTTACGGGGTTGTCGGTGGAGGTCAAGGGGTTGTCGGCGGAGGTATAGGTGAGGCACCGGTTATGGCCCCCCGGGCCGGCCGGAGGAGGCCGGCGGATCAAAAATCCGCCGAGGCGGCCGGGATCTGGCGCTCACGGGCTTGCTTGGTGAGGCACAGGGCCTCGCTGTGCATGGTGAGAATGCGCCTCACGTTAGCGCATATGTGCCGGTGTCTGTCCCCCACCTCGCCGTGGGCCTCCCCCACAGGGGCCCGATCGCACGAGGTGGGCTCGCGGTTCCAGGCGGTGCAGGGAGCCCCGTGAGCCTCTCGGTTGTAGGTGATGCAGGTGTCGGCTTGTATCCAGGGCTGCTGTGCGCCTCGGGGAAGGTCCGTGCCTTGGGGGGCTGGTGCTCCATTCTCAGGTTCAGGGCAACCGGGTCGTGCCATCCATGGGGGAGCCTGCCGTCCGCGATCCAGGTGAAGATCGTCTCCAAGTACCGGCGGACGGTAGGCCACGGATAGACCAGGTTGTCCCTGAGCACGGTGAGGGTGTGGTGGTGCAGGCCTGGCAGGGAGTGTGCAGGGAAGCTTGGGTGGCTGACGAGGGTGGTGAGGGCGAGGCTGTACTCGTCTTTGGTGGCCTCGCCCCTCTTTACCGACTTGCGTTCAGCCCCCTTTCCACGAGGTCAGAGGGGAAGAGGTAGTCGGGGGAGATACCCTTTCTTCTCCCGGTGTGGTGCGCCTCGGCCGATGCCAGGATCTCTCTTATGGCATCGGCCGCGGATGCCGGGGTATGGTCGACGGCCTCCTGGAGGTAGGCCGGGGGCGGGGCGGCCGACGACTGCGCAGTAAGGCGGCTATAGTGTTCATACTGTGGGTGGACCGCCCCCGGGAGCGGCGCTTGAGGTGGCGGCGGAGGGTGAGCCCCCCAGAGGACATGCGCCCGAGGTGCTGGGATGGGTGGCAAGCTGTAGGCCGGCCGCCGCCTCGGCGTGGCGGGGGGGGGTCTCCTGGGTCCCGAGGGCAGCCCCGCACTCGAGGACGTCCAGGCGGCTGGTTATCTGCTGCAGTGCCTGGAGTATGGCGGCGTCGGTGCCCGAGGGTCGGTCCCTAGGTGCCGGAGGGGAACCCGGGGCCGAGGCGGGTGAGGCGCCTCCCACCATGCCCGAGGAGGGTCCCGGCGTGCCCACGGCGGTCGTCCGGGCTCCCTTGCGTCCTTTGCCTTTGCCGTTTCCAGGCATGATGTGGGTCGGCCCGAGGGTGTTGGAGCGGTCCGAGGTGAAGGTAGCCAAAGAAGAAATTGGTGCTGCAGGGAGGACGGCTGGAAGGCGAAAGACTGAGGGAGGCCGGCAGGCGGCCTTATAAGGGAGGGAGCTGGACGGCGAGGGCGGGTGAGGTGAGAAAGCGGCGGGGCAGGGCGAAGGGCGCGGGAGAAAGCTGAGGGCGGATGACAGGGCAGGTGAGAAAGCTGCGCGACGGCAGGACAGGCGGGGGGAGGGTCTCTTCCTTTCCTCGCATCAAACGCAATGCGAGCATTACGCCCAATGCAATATAAAAGTGAAATCGATGGCGTTCTCTGGCCGCCATCTTGTCTTTTTGCATTCTCTCCCATTTCACCAACTCTGTGTTGATATAAGTAACCATTTGACACTGGTGCTAGGTATTCTACTTCCCGTTGCATACTAAAGCTATTTTCGCCCGTATTTAGACTACGTTGTCGTTCACACATGTACTGTAAGTACAGGGTGAATCTTGTATTTAGGTCCACACATGGTACACACATGAAACACACATGGCACACACATGGTGCACACATGGTACACTCATGACAGACACATGAAACACACATGGCACACACATGATACACTCATGGTGCACACATGGTACACACATGGTACACACATGGAACACACATGGTACACACATGGCAGACACAATGCACTCATGAGACACACATGATACACTCATGGGCACACATGGTTCACACATGGTACAGACCTGGACCACCTATTGTACACACCTGAACCATGACTGGTACCTGACATTGAAGCTGTATCTGCTCTTTTCCTCCAGATCTGGACAGCAACGAACTACTTCGCGTTCAAGGTCATCAGTGACCGGAAGGCTAAGGGCGTGGGACTAGACGTGAAGACGGAGTTCTTAGGGCGGGGAGAACTCTTCAAGGGACTTGAGAGCATGATCTACCAGTACAGGTAAGTGTGTCTACGCCAGCGAGCTAGTATATCTGTATCGGTAGATACAGTCTACTAGTACAGTTAAACATGATCTACCATTACATGTAAGCATGGTCTACCAGTAAGGGTAAGCATGCTCTACCAGTACAGATAATCCAGGGCTACCAGTACAGGTAATCAGGGGCTACCAGTACAGGTAAGCATGGTCTACTAGTACAGGTAATCAGGGGCTACCAGTACACATAAGCATGGTCTACTAGTACAGGTAATCAAGGGCTACCAGTACACGTAAGCATGGTATACTAGTACAGGTAATCAGGGGCTACCAGTACAGGTAAGCATGGTCTACTAGTACAGGTAATCAGGGGCTACCAGTACAGGTAAGCATGGTCTACTAGTACAGGTAATCAAGGGCTACCAGTACAGGTAAGCATGGTCTACTAGTACAGGTAAGCATGGTGTACTAGTACAGGTAAGCATGGTCTACTAGTAGAGGTAATCAGGGGCTACCAGTACACGTAAGTATGGTCTACTAGTACAGGTAATCAGGGGCTACCAGTATACGTAAACATGGTCTACTAGTACAGGTAATCAGGGGCTACCAGTACACTTAAGCATGGTCTACTAGTACAGGTAATCAGGTAAGCATGGTCTACTAGTAAGCATGGTCTACTACTACAGGTAATCAGGGGCTCCCAGTACACGTAAGCATGGTCTACTAGTACAGGTAACCATGGTCTACTAGTACATGTAATCATGGGCTACTAGTCCAGGTAAGCATGGTCTACTAGTACAGGTAATCAGGGGCTACCAGTACAGGTAAGCATGGTCTACTAGTACAGGTAATCAGGGGCTACCAGTACACATAAGCATGGTCTACTAGTACAGGTAATCAAGGGCTACCAGTACACGTAAGCATGGTATACTAGTACAGGTAATCAGGGGCTACCAGTACAGGTAAGCATGGTCTACTAGTACAGGTAATCAGGGGCTACCAGTACAGGTAAGCATGGTCTACTAGTACAGGTAATCAAGGGCTACCAGTACAGGTAAGCATGGTCTACTAGTACAGGTAAGCATGGTGTACTAGTACAGGTAAGCATGGTCTACTAGTAGAGGTAATCAGGGGCTACCAGTACACGTAAGTATGGTCTACTAGTACAGGTAATCAGGGGCTACCAGTATACGTAAACATGGTCTACTAGTACAGGTAATCAGGGGCTACCAGTACACTTAAGCATGGTCTACTAGTACAGGTAATCAGGTAAGCATGGTCTACTAGTAAGCATGGTCTACTAGTACAGGTAATCAGGGGCTCCCAGTACACGTAAGCATGGTCTACTAGTACAGGTAACCATGGTCTACTAGTACATGTAATCATGGGCTACTAGTCCAGGTAAGCATGGTCTACTAGTACAGGTAATCAGGGGTTACCAGTACAGGTAAGCATGGACTACTAGTACAGGTAATCAAGGGCTACTAGTCCAGGTATGCATGGTCTACTAGTACAGGTAAGCATGGTCTACTAGTACAGGTAATCAGGGGTTACCAGTACATGTAAGCATGGTCAACTAGTATAGATAAGCATGGTCTACTAGTACAGGTAATCAGGGGTTACCAGTACAGGTAAGCATGGTCTACTAGTACAGGTAAGCATGGTCTACTAGTACATGTAATCAGGGGCTACTAGTCCAGGTAAGCATGGTCTACTAGTACAGGTAAGCATGGTCTACTAGTACAGGTAATCAGGGGTTACCAGTACAGGTAAGCATGGTCTGCTAGTACAGGTAAGCATGGTGTACTAGTACATGTAATCAGGGGCTACTAGTCCAGGTAGGCATGGTCTACTAGTACAGGTAAGAATGGTCTACTAGTACAGGTAATCAGGGGTTACCAGTACAGGTAAGCATGGTCTACTAGCACAGGTAAGCATGGTCTACTAGTACAGGTAATCAGGGGTTACCAGTACAGGTAAGCATGGTCTACTAGTACAGGTAAGCATGGTCTACTAGTACAGGTAATCAGGGGTTACCAGTACAGGTAAGCATGGTCTACTAGTACAGGTAAGCATGGTCTACTAGTACAGGTAATCAGGGGTTACCAGTACAGGTAAGCATGGTCTACTAGTACAGGTAAGCATGGTCTACTAGTACAGGTAATCAGGGGTTACCAGTACACGTAAGCATGGTCTACTAGTACAGGTAAGCATGGTCTACTAGTACAGTTAATCAGGGGTTACCAGTACACGTAAGCATGGTCTACTAGTACATGTAAGCATGGTCTACTAGTACAGGTAATCAGGGGCTACTAGTACAGGTAAGCATGGTCTACTAGTACAGGTAATCAGGGGTTACCAGTACAGGTAAGCATGGTCTACTAGTACAGGTAAGCATGGTCTACTAGTACAGTTAATCAGGGGTTATCAGTACACGTAAGCATGGTCTACTAGTACAGGTAAGCATGGTCTACTAGTACAGGTAAGCATGGTCTACTAGTACAGGTAATCAGGGGTTACCAGTACAGGTAAGCATGGTCTACTAGTACAGGTAAGCATGGTCTACTAGTACAGTTAATCAGGGGTTACCAGTACACGTAAGCATGGTCTACTAGTACATGTAAGCATGGTCTACTAGTACAGGTAATCAGGGGCTACTAGTACAGGTAAGGACGTAGGTAAGGGACATCTGTGCGTTGACCTTCATTTCGCCCACTCTCCTTTTGACCTTCACCATGCCCCATCTCCCGCTGGTCCCCGTCCGTCTGCCCTAACACTAACCCCGTATAACGTGTACTTGCAGGAACTTCCTGTTCGAGGAGGAGACCCCGTCGCCGTCCCCGCCGCCCCCTGCCGCCCCCTGGTGGAGGCCGCTGGTGTCGGCCGTCAGCTCCATCCTGCTCCTCATCCTCCTCATCGTCATCTTCTGCGCCGTGTGCCGCTACACCAACTGTGTGGGCGGCGGCCTGCCCGGCGGGGTCTGGTTCCCGTCCTCGGGGATGCCCAGCTTCGGGGCGGGCGCCTGCACCGGGTGCGGCGGCGGCAGAGGCTGGGGCGGCGGCGGCGGCGGCGGCTTCAAGGGCGGGTGGAGCGGGGGCGGCGGTTATGGCGGTGGAGGCGACGGTGATGGGGAGGGCGGTGGATTCGACGGCGGCGATGAAGATGGTGGTGGCGGCGGTGGTGGGTGTGGGGGCGCGGATGGGGACGGCGGCGGTGGTGGGTGCGGGGGCGGGGACGGGGCCGCCTGCGGGGGGAAGGGCGGTGATGGAGCCAAGTGTGGTGGTGGCGGTGGGGGTTAGACAGAACTCTCATTTATATACACACTTTATTATACATGATTTATTTATACCCATTATTGTATGGAGCGCATATAATTTCGCAACCACCGAGTAGTGATATGATTGAGTGAAATGCTCTTTTACTGTTATATTTGATATGAAGTACTTTTGGAACCAAGCAGTGTTTTCACTATATCTCAGTGACCTTTTATTTTATTTACAAATCATAGAATATTATTTAGGACACTCCCTGAAGACTGAAGCTGTTATTTTATATGAAGATTGCACATCGTAGAAGGTGGGTAGACAGACACCAAAGGAAGTGTCGCTACTCACCGCGCACATCTCTATATTAGAGGCAAGTATTGTTTCGGAAACTGACTACAGAGAACAAACTAATATAATTGAGGGTAGTCACAAACATAATTAAATGAACCTCCTGATGATGCGCGAAGACACAGGAGGCCCACGTGACTTGAGGTGGACACACTCTGTACCTGTATGTGAACGTGCTAGAGATGTCCCTATTGTTTGTACCAGGTATCGCCATGTACACTGCTTGGAAATTGATACTGTGTGATTGAGTAATCTGGCCCTACTCAACGATTGAATAGCTAGGTGATTGAATACTTTGATTCAGCTTCGTGATTCAGTAGGCATGTGATTGGATATTCGGATCCAGCTTCATGATTGAATAACCTTACTTTTACCCAGCTTCATGATTGAATAACCATGATAGATTGAATACTTTGACCCAGCTTCGTGATTGAATAGCCATGCATGATTGAATACTTTGACTGAGCTTCGTGATTGAATAGCCATGCATGATTGAATATTTTTACCCAGCTTCGTGATTGAATAGCCATGCATGATTGAATACTTTGACCCAGCTTTGTGATTGAATAGCCATGCATGATTGAATACTTTGATCCAGCTTTGTGATTGAGTAGCCATGCATGATTGAATATGTTGACCTAGCTTCATGATCGAATAGCCATGCATGATTGAATATTTTGACCCAGCTTTGTGATTGAATAGCCATGCATGATTGAATACTTTGACCCAGCTTCGTGATTGAATACCCATGCATGATTGAATACTTTGACCCAGTTTTGTGATTGAATAGCCATGCATGATTGAATACTGTGACCCAGCTTTCTGATTGAATAGCCATGCATGATTGAATAGTTTGACCCAGCTTCGTGATTGAATAGCCATGCATGATTGAATACTTTGACCCAGCTTCATGATTGAATAGCCATGCATGATTGAATACTTTGACCCAGCTTCATGATTGAATAGCCACACATGATTGAATACTTTGTCCCTACTTCGTGATTGAATAGCCATGCGTGATTGAATACTTTGACCCAGCTTCATGATTGAATAGCCATGCATGATTGAATACTTTGACCCAGCTTTGTGATTGAATAGTCATGCGTGATTGTACACTTTGACCCAGCTTAGTGATTGAATAGCCATGCATGATTGAACACTTTGAGCCAGCTTCTTGATCGAATAGCACATAACGTACTGTCGTGTTATGCTCGTCTCATGGCGACATTAATTAATTTAGTTGGTTTTTTTTGTATTTAAAAAAATCTAATTTATGATTGTGTTCTTTTAAATGGTATCGCATTTTATCAGTGATGGACACAGTTTACAAGGTTAACAGATGCTTTATTCTGCGTATGTTCTAGTTAAAGCAGAAGATTAATTATCCCTAAGTACGAAACTGCAGGTTTTCTCTGCCATACGACAGAGACAGTAAGTTAGTGAACTAGTGAATAGGTCAAGGCCCTGTCACATTACGGCGTATGGCGGGAGCGTATTGAAAACCTACGTAAGTCCTGCGCGTGCTGGCTTATGATGACCTTTGGTGACCTCTCGGGTGATTTGAGCGTATGTGGAACCTATGAGGAGTGTACGAGGAGCGTATGAGGAGCGTATGGGAGCGTGCTGTGACATTTTTTTATGCTTTTGATTGGCATGTGGAGTGTATGAGGAGCATATGAGGAGCGTATGATTATTTTAGGAGCGTATGAGGAGCGTATGAGGAGCGTATGAGGAGCATATGCGAAACCTATGCACGACCTATGTTATCTCTGGGCGGTCTGCCGCCTGGTGGCTCCTGGGTATATATAGCCTGCAGCAACAGTCTCCCCTCACTCTGCCACCATGCCTGCTAAGAGGAACACCACTGCTGCTGCTGCTTCTGCTACTACTACTACTACTAGTACTACTGCTACTACACCAGCCTCCAGAGCTGCTGTAACTACAGGAGGAGGACTAGACCGTGGGAGAGGCAGAAAGAGGCAGACTTTACAATGCTCTCCATCACCAGCCTCCTCACCTGCCTCGCCACCTCGCCACTCTCCACACCACTCTCCAGAACACCACTCTCCAGAACACCACTCTCCAGAACACCACTATCCACTGGAGGAGCTGGAGATGGAAGTGGAGAGGTCGACGACGCAATGCTGGCATCTCCGCTCCAGCTCGCCATCTCCTCCCTCTCGCGGCAGCTCACGGGCGTCGTCCGCTGCCTCCGCCGCCACCACCAGCACCGGTGGCCTCTCCGGGTCAAAGAGACGGAGGGCCAAGAAGAGCGACTGTTCTCTGTCGGTCTTCAAGGAGGATCAAATGCTGGACCTCCTCCAGGAGAACCCCATCATGTGGAACATGAAGCTGATGGATTACCGCCGCTCAGACAGAAAGGCCAAGATGTGGGAGGACCAGGCGACACTTCTGGGGACTACAACAGTCCATCTCCAGAAGTGGTTCAAGTCGCTCAGGGACACGAACACGGGGCTCCACAAGAAAAAAAGTGGGGACGGAGCCGCTGACCTGACGGAGCAGGAGCAGTGGATCATGTGCAAGTTCGGGTTCCTGCGGTCCGTCGTCCGTCACCGACCGGAGCCCTGCAGGAGTGTAAGTACATAATCTTTTATTGTTCTGACAAGTGCGGCCGTTAGTATTCTCATAAAACCGCTCGTATTCTAAGTTTGTTATGTTATGCTTTTGTTGTATTTATGTAAATATTCTAGTTATTTGTTAAATGTCATTTATTTCTTTAATGTTGAGTTGTTGTGTAGTTGTTCTTAAATCGAGATATTGACAATAGATGTATCGAGATATAATCGTTATAAAACCATGTTTGCATTTAACGTTAATTATTTTTGCTTTATATATTTTTGATTTACTGTTGACTTGTCGTGTCTTTTGTCGAAATATCGATTTGTGTTCATGTTACTTATGTTATTTTATGATTTTGTCTTGCAGTTGGCCGCTCCTGTCGCGTCTCCGCAGCTCGATCTCAGCGTGGAGGAGAATGTCCCGACCGATGTGGAGGTGGCGATGGACGAGGAGCTTCCACCCACTCCCCCCGCTACATCCCAAGAGCGGGGAAGGGGGAGAGGGAAGCGATCTGCCCCAGTCGACGACAACCTCCTCGCTGCCATCCACAAGAGGTTCGACGAGTCTGGGGACATCCTCAAGGTGATGCAGCCGCCTCCGACACCGACGGTGACGGTGATGAAGCGAGTGGCATTCGCCAACTCTGTGCGGGACATGATCCTCACGATGCCGGAGGAGCGGTTTGTGTCCGTTTGCGGTCCACTCAACCGTATGGTGTCACACCATCTGGAGAAGGAGGAAGGAACATTTGTGGGCCCGGTGGTTCGTGTGGCTGCTCCTGCTCATGCACCTGCTCCTGCACCTGCTCATGCACCTGCTCCTGGACCTGCTCGTGTGTCTGCAAGTGAGGCATACGAGCCTCAACCCCACCAGTGGACTCACCAGCCACCACCGGCATCACAATGGGCTTCACAGACACATGAGTATGTGCAGCGCTATATGGGGCAGCCGCACATTCCTCATCAGCCAGAGCCACAGCCGCCTCTGCCAGGTCTTCCACCTCAGCCTCTACCTCCAACCTCCGTGGGTCACGAGGCGGCCGCAGCTCTGCTGGTGGTACGGCCGTCACCGCCGCACACTGCTGGACAACTACGGACATTAGGGATGGCGGGGCACACAAGGGGCTCTCCCGGAGTCGTGGTGCGCACGGGTGCTCCGCCCACTGTGGGTGCGGCATGGCCGGGGACTTGGGCTACCGCAGACATCGCGACTCCGACACGCGGCGACCCCACCCAAGTGAACTTGTCTGAGTCGGCCTGCCCAGAATGACTATTGAACTTGTCAGGGCTGTCCGGGATATCTGGCATGTTGGGCGCAACTTTGGACCTATTCCCCTCGTCAGCCACATAGTCGCCAGCTGATGCCACTTCTAATGGCAAGGGAGAGAAGTGATTGTAAATATGTGTAGATATGTAGTCTTAGTTTTTATTTATCTTTGTACATTTGTATGTATATATGTATATATATTGTATGTTTATATATTGTTTGTACATTTTTATGTATACATGTAAATATGTCAAGATGTGTAAATAACCCCAAAAACAGCGCATAACTGATAGTTAGGAACACAAGCGATCGGAATTAATAATTCCTTCTGTTTAAATTGTATCGTCTTAGACTTTCTGATTGCGATAATCATACCCCAAGGGTAAAACTTAAAGTCTTTTCGTAACAAAACTGAGTCAGAATTAGTAAGCTGGCACTTGCGGAGCAAACCGCGAAAGCCCGTTAGTAAGGCGGCTCTTATGGCCGTGTGGCCAATTGAATCGGTTAGAAAGGAAAACATGGTAATCAACTGTTTAGGAAGTAATGGCACCGCGCGCCGAAGATAGCAACCGAGTTTAGGTTTCGCGCCACCAAGAACTGTTTTAACATAATGAGAGTTATAATCAATAGGGGAGGCACCCTCCCCCTTGAGAAAAAAATTCAATCCACTTAAATAATTTGTTATAGAGTTATATTTTAGAAATTTGGTTAACCAAGTAATATATAGCGCCACTTGAAGTGGCGGACATGGGGTTGGCGTCAGAAGCCCAGCGAAGTCGTCGATGAAACGCATGTACGTCCTAATTTGCATAGAGCGCGTTAAGCGCGAATTGGGAGAGTAGTATTGTGAACGCAAGTCATTCATTTCCTGATGTAGACCTGAAGCGTAAACAAAAGTCGATGAGGTTTTTTCAGTTAGGTCTCGAACAGGTGGTTACAACAAAAAGATTTTGACTCATCAGTGGCCAGTATGGTTCGTTTGGCCGAGTTAGACCACCTACTCAAGGCGTCTGCAATGTTATTAACATTTGTACCTATCTGAGCCGAACTTATTTGAAAATTATAATAACACGAGCACCAGAAGAGTTCCTTTATCCAACCCATAATAACAGGGTTTTTTGATTTACCCGAGTTGAGAGCTGTTCAAACTGTACTACTGTCTGTAATAAAAATTACAGATTTATTGCGCCAATTGGGGCACCAACGTTTAGTTGCCGCCATTACCGCCCTCATTTTCTTTTATGTTAATGTGAGCTGATAACAATAGCCCGAACAACATTCTCCAAAATGTATAGAGTGCTAACATCAAGTAAGATATTAATACAAACAAGGAAGCGTATTCTTCAGTGTTATGTGTGGTCTACTCTAATGTATGGGGCAGAGACATGGACAATCTCTAAGAAAATGTACAAACGTTTAGCAGCATTTGAGATGTGGACTTATCGAAGGATGATGATATCATGGACAAAGAAGATCACCAACAAAGAAGTTCTCAGAAAAATTATGAGAAAAGCTTGTTTGACACTTTAAATACGAAGAAACTTATTTATTTTGGCCACATCATTCGTCAGAGTTCAATATACCGTACATTGTTGGAAGGGAAGGTGAATGGCAGCAGAGGGAGGGGAGACCAAGAACATCATGGTTTACAAATATTTCACAGTGGACAGGCTTGAATTATTCACAGTCTATCAGAACAGCACAACATCGGGACAAGTGGAGAACCATTGCATCCAACCCTCGACTAGAGGATGGAACTATTGATTGATTGATTGATTGAGCTGTTGTACTTAGCGCATCCGGAATAGTATAGTGGTGGCTGACTTCATCACGGACGTCTGAAGAAGCGTTGGGAGCGAAAATGCCTAGAACCCAGTCATTATTATGTATCGCACCAAAACCTACACTAGAAGCATCAGAATAGACTGAAATTAATGGTGCAAATATGCCTAAAATTCGGGCATAACCGTTAAAGCTTGCAGCAAAAGTTATCCACCAGGAAATTTTGTCTCTAAACAAGGCATTAATCCGAAATTTGTAATACGGGAGTTTCAAGGTCCTTATCGCGTCGTAAATTCTAGAAGAAAATGAACGACCACCACGTACAATGGAAGCACAATGGGACAATCACCCAGCTAGGCACTCTAGCTCTCGTCTAGTGGCCTTATGCATCTTTAGGAATGGTTTTAAGGTAGTAATTAATTTGAGTAACTTTTTCTCAGGCAATCGTAATTGAAGGTTAATCGTGTAAATCTCTATCCCTAAGAATACTGTGCATTGCGATGGCGATCTTATTTTCGAATAACTAATGAAGAAACCTAAATGTCTCAATATTCTGTTAATAATTAATAAATTATTAGAACAAACTAGTCTAGAGTGGCCTAAAAAGGCAAAGTCATCAAGATAATTAATAGTACAATAAACACCGTGTCTGGTAGCCGCCCGACTAACAAAGTCCCCTATTTGTGTAAAGATATGTGGACTTGATGAAAGTTCCATGGACATGCGGGTGTCCACAAAATATTCGGGTCCACTACAAAAATCCCATAATATACCCTGAAACTGACGACAGCTGGGATGTATTGAAACAGAGCGATAAGCGTTACTGATGTCCGTTACTCCGATATAGTCCGATACTGACATTTTACCAATTAATGCCTCTATCCCCTTATATGAAAATGTTCTGCATACGTCAGAAACATAATTATTGACACATTCCGTTAGTGGCTTGGAACAATCGACCACTACTTTGTAGTCATCAGTAGACGATTTTTCAACACAAAAAACATTATGAGTACATGTTGGCGGTTCGGCTACCGGTCTCAAAAAACCTGCTGAAACCTCAATTCTTAACTTATTAGTGATAAACTTGTGCTCCTTCTTGTTCATTTTAAAGTTATTACAGGCCGAATAATGTGTGCTGCAATTGCGGTTAATTATTTGAAAACCAAAGATGAAACCGTGTAACAAAAATTCCCAATTTTGGTCAACTTCGCCCAATAAAAATAGTTCCGAGAACAAGCGACAACATTTCAACTGTGTTAGGCAGTCAGCAATGTAATGTTGACAAGTACAAGAACCGAGTAAACATTGATTAGAAACAGTGAAACAAACTGTAAGACAGTCATTGGTATAATCGACTGCAGTAACAAATAACAGTTCGGGCCCAGCGCAGACCGACAACCAGTCGGAGTCTAGAGGTCGCCAATTGGTTATAGTCGGTATTCGGTCATAATTTATTGTCTCAGGTAATTGTTCCGCATTGTCCGACTCAACTAAGATTTTAACCGCTGTTTGCCCTGTGGCAACTAACTCTGGTTGGGCGGTCGAATAATACGACTGACCCCCTAACGACTCGACCGTACCACGAGCCCGGCATTCATTCGAATCTAATTTTTTTTGCACTGATATCCCTTATGTGATGCGTTCCCACATTTTGAGCACCAATGGCCATATAGACAACTGCCGTCCGTTGTCGAGTATCCCGTTTCTTTATTGAATGAAAAACATGGGCGTTTGCCATCCCTAACAAACACACTAGTATCCGTACTGCTGGAAGCTGGTTTACGAGGTTTCTTTTGCTCGAATGCGTAGTGTCGCAGAGCCAATTCCGGGTTCCCGGCCGAAAAGGCATTGAATCCCTGCTTGACTGCGAGCTTACGAACTGCCTCTTCTTGACCGACATTTTGACAGTCCAAAATCCAATCACAAGACGCTTCGATCAGCTCACCCGGGTTCAGTTTCTTAACACTCTTACGGTTTTCAGTGTACTTCCTAAAAAAAAAAGCATGTGTGCTTTCGTCTGTGTCGGAACGGTAATGGCCATATTGACCGTCACGCCCACCCCTTGCCTGGCGCCGCAGTGCCATCTGGCGAGTCCAGGTGGCAATAATCAGAACCATATAGTTGTAGCAACTAGCCAACAGAGGGAGACTCTGTGCCGTCATCAGACCAGTTCTCAATCACAAGGCCCTCCCAGACCATAAGTCAGGGGAGGGGGAGGAGAGTGAGAAGAGGGGGGGGGGGGGGAAGTCCACGCCGTCCCTACACCAGGATATAGGATATATCCCAGCTATATTGTATGTTTATATATTGTTTGTACATTTTTATGTATATATGTAAATATGTCAAGATGTGTAAATAAATAAATATACTGTCAATTTTAATTTTTGTGTCCGCGTTCAGTAAAGGCATGCCATCATTTAATTGTTATACATTAAAGTACAATTAAAATTAAAGCATAAATAAAAACCTAAAATTTAAAATATTTATAATAATCTTTCTCCTTCCCCTTTCTCCCTCCCCTCCCTCCCTCTCTCTATCTCTCTTCCTCCCTCTCTCTATCTCTCTTCCTCCCTCTCTCTATCTCTCTTCCTCCCTCTCTCTATCTCTCTTCCTCCCTCTCTCTATCTCTCTTCCTCACTCTCTCTATCTCTCTTCCTCCCTCTCTATCTCTTCCTCTCTCTCTTCCTCCCTCTCTATCTCTCTTCCTCCCTCTCTCTTCCTCTCTCTCTATCTCTCTTCCTCCCTCTCTATCTCTCTTCCTCTCTCTATCTCTCTTCCTCTCTCTATCTCTCTTCCTCCCTCTCTCTTCCTCTCTTCCTCCCTCTCTCTATCTCTCTTCCTCCCTCTCTCTATCTCTCTTCCCCTCTCTATCTCTCTTCCTCCCTCTCTATCTCTCTTCCTCCCTCTCTATCTCTCTTCCTCCCTCTCTATCTCTCTTCCTCCCTCTCTATCTCTTCTTTCCCCCTCTCTACTCTCTTCCTCCCTCTCTATCTCTCTTCCTCCCTCTCTCTATCTCTCTTCCTCCCTCTCTCTCTTCCTCCCTCTTCTATCTCTCTTCCTCCCTCTCTCTCACCCGCCCTCCCTCCCTCCCTCTATCTCTTCTCCCCCTCCCCTCCCTCTATCTCTTTCCCTCCCTCCCTCCCCTCCCTCCCTCTAACTCGTCTCCCCCTTTCTGTCTCTGTGTCACTCTATTTTTCCCTGTGTTCTTAGTATGTATGTAAAAGATTAATTCATGTAAAAAGAGAGGAGATTCATTACAATTACATTAACTAGATGACTTTAAATTAGGGAGCGAAAGAATGTAACAGACATGTAAAATTGTGTTTTCATATCTATAAAATGATATCGTTTATTTTACTAGACATATAAACATATTAGCATCTCATATAACAGGAGACATGTCACAACATCACAGACATGTAAATAAGCAATAACAGTACAGTGTCAAGAAAAGCACATAAGTTTGCAAAACAGTAGACAGACACAGCGCATACAGACTGATAAAATGTTTTGTCAGATCATCCTGTCTTGCCATGACAGTGCTCCGGCGGGTGAGACGACCCAGTCTTTAATTAGATTGCGCTGTTCCTTTCCTAGCTTGGACACGGTGTTGGGGTTAACAGGTAGAACGTCAATGTCAGGAAGGTTGTGGCCCTCTCGCCAACCTCCAGGCACAAAGTTGTTGTTGGCTGTCTCGGGACGATCCAGCTGCATGTTCTGTAGCGCTGGGTAGCGTGTCCTCATGAGGTTGTGCAGAACAATGCATGCCTTGACGATGATCTTCACGTTGGAGGGGTGGTGCTGCATAGTCGTCAGCAGCACTTGGAAGCGGTTGGCTAGAATGCCAAAGGCATTCTCCACCACTCTCCTAGCTCGGGAAAGCCGGTAGTTGAAGAGTCGCTCGTCATTGGTCAAGCCCCTCTTGCCGTACGGCTTCATCATGGTCGGCCGCAGGGCAAAGGCGTCGTCACCGATCATAAAATACGGCACATCCTTCTGGCCGTCGACGAGCGGTTCAGGGTTCGGAAAGCCGATGGTGCCACCTTCAGTGCCCGCCTTCAGCTCGGAGGCGTTGTAAATCTGGGCATCGGACCCGGAGCCCAAACCGCCAATATCTGCCCATATTAATTTGTAATCCGCAACTACAAGTGCCAACAGGACCACGGAGTAAAAGCCCTTGTAGTTGTAGTAGAGCGACCCACTGTTTGGAGGGCACCTGCAGGCGATGTGCTTCCCATCCAGAGCGCCACAGGTATGGGGGAAGTTCCACCTCTCTGAAAAGAGGTCCGTGACGGCACGCCACCGTTCTGGAGTCGTCGGACACGTCATGACCTCGGCCATGTACTCGTCGACGATGGCCTTACAGACTCCACGCACTATCAGCGACTGTGTGTTGTGGGGCACCCTCCACCCGAACTTCATGGGGGAGTATTTTGTGCCAGATGCCAGGTGCCGCAGAGTAAGTGCTATTTTCAGCGCTGGCTCGAGCGGCACCCTGAATGTGGTCCGTTTTTTGGCGATCCTCGGTCCCAATCGTGCCACAATCTCATCAAACAACTGGGGAGGCAACCGCATGAAGTTCACAAATGATGCGGTGTCCTCGCTGCGGAGCTCGACCATCAGCTTGTCGAACAAGCCAAACTGTGGCCGCCTCCCAATCCAGGGTCTGACCCACACTGATCGTCGCCGCCACTCCCTCCTCCTTCTCCTCTGGATACGGGACGCCAGAAGAACCATGAGGTATAGGCCAAGCTCATGGTGATAAAGGGCAACTCTGTAGAATAGCTGGAACTGTACTTGCACTGCCTGGGCATCCATTCTGTATGAGCAGCAGAGCAGGAATGACCGAAGAAGGCCTGCGTCGCCTTTATATACCGAGACCATAGGTCGGGCATACGCCGCCATACGCTACTCATACGCTTTGCATTCGCTACGAATAGGCTCCCATACGCAACTCGTAGGTTCTGCGTACGCTGCATACGCCCGAGATACGCCCGAGATACACCCGTGACGCAAGTTGAGCGCATGAGTAGCATATGCCGGCATACCCCTAGTGTATGCCGGCATACCCCAGCATACGAGAAGCATATGCCGACGTATGAGAAGCGTATGAGTAGCGTATGAACCATACGCCCCCATAGGTCGAGATTTTTTTAGCATGCACAAAATAATTTGGACGGACGGACGGGAGAAAGCGTATGGCGGCATACAGCGGCATAGGCCGGCACATGACGGTGTATGCATTGCGTATCCATAGCGTATGCATAGCGTATGCATAGCGTATGGTGGCGTATGACGGCGTATGCCGACGTATATGACGTAACGCGCCTACGCCACTGTACGCTCCCCCAAAGAACCCTAATGTGACAGCCCCTTCAGCGAGTCAGCGTGAGTGAATCAGTCATCAGTGAATGAGTGGGTGAGTGGATGAATGAATGCGAGAGTGAATGAGTGGATGAGTGAGTGAGTGGATGAGTATGTGAGTGAATGAGTGTGTGGGTGAATGAATCAGTGAATGGATGAGTCAGTGAGTGGATGAGTCAGTGAATGAGTAAGTATGTGAGTGGGTGGGTGTGTGAGTGGGTGGGTAAGTAAGTGTGTGAATGAGTGAGGAAGGGAGTGTGTAAGTGAGTGTGTGAGTGAGTGAGTGTGTGGGTAAATGAGTGTATGGGTGAGTGAGTGTGTGAGTGATTGAGTTAATGGTGGCCCGACTGACAGCACCTCCGCCTGCTCTCAGCACCACACCTGCACACACCCCGCAACCCATCGTGTAAGTGAGTGGGTGGGTGTGTGAGTGAGTGAGTGAGTGAGTGTGTGAGTTAATGGTGGCCTGACTGACAGCACCTCCGGCTGCTCTCAGCACCACACCTGCGAACACCCCGCAACCCATCGTGTAAGTGAGTGGGTGTGTGGGTGTGAGAGTGAGTGAGTGAGTGAGTGTGTGGGTGTGTGAGTTAATGGTGGCCCGACTGACAGCACCTCCGCCTGCTCTCAGCAGCACACCTGCTCACACTCCGCAACCTGTCGTGTAAGTGAGTGGGTGTGTGAGTGTGAGAGTGAGTGAGTGTGTGAGTGTGTGAGTTAATGGTGGCCCGACTGACAGCACCTCCGCCTGCTCTCAGCACCACACCTGCGCACACCCCGCAACCCATCGTGTAAGTGAGTGGGTGTATGAGTGTGAGAGTGAGTGAGTGAGTGTGTGAGTTAATGGTGGCCCGACTGACAGCACCTTCACCTGCTCTCAGCACCACACCTGCGCACACTCCGCAACCCATCGTGTAAGTGAGTGTGAGAGTGAGTGAGTGAGTGTGTGAGTTAATGGTGGCCCGACTGACAGCACCTTCGCCTGCTCTCAGCACCACACCTGCGCACACTCCGCAACCCATCGTGTAAGTGAGTGTGAGAGTGAGTGAGTGAGTGTGTGAGTTAATGGTGGCCCGACTGACAGCACCTTCGCCTGCTCTCAGCACCACACCTGCGCACACTCCGCAACCCATCATGTAAGTGAGTGGGTGTGTGAGTTTGAGAGTGAGTGAGTGAGTGTGTGAGTTAATGGTGGCCCGGCTGACAGCACCTCCACCTGCTCTCAGCACCACACCTGCGCACACCCCGCAACCCATCGTGTAAGTGAGTGGGTGTATGAGTGTGAGAGTGAGTGAGTGAGTGAGTGAGTGTGTGAGTTAATGGTGGCCCGACTGACAGCACCTTCGTCTGCTCTCAGCACCACACCTGCGCACACTCCGCAACCCGTCGTGTAAGTGAGTGGGTGTGTGAGTGTGAGAGTGAGTGAGTGAGTGAGTGAGTGAGTGAGTGTTCGGGAATCAAGAAAGTGTGGACCCACAATCTTGCCTACTGGGTCTCTTAACAACCCACGCCCCATACTATGATTCCGAACCCCATACTTCTCTGTCAATGTCGGACTCTCAGTCCGCTGAGAGCATGCTGGGGGTGCCAAAGTATCGCACAGTATGAGGTGACCTTTAGGTGACTTCAATAAGTGGGTCTTTGGCGTGTTATTTAGTCTTGTGACGCGGCAGTCTCTAATTCCAGTGCTCTGGTGACAGTACTGAAGTCAATTAAGGAAAACAGATTTACCTGAGTCAAGGAGTGAATTGTGCGTGCACTTTTTAGCACAACCCTGGGCTTTGAAATGAGTGTCGTCACATCATTAAAGTTGCATAGTCCGATGGTTTTTGAGTTGTCTTTTTCTGAGATAAATACATTAGAAAGATCATTATAATTGACTTTGCTTGAGCTTGAAGTAACTTTTATATTAATTGACTAATTCTTTAGATATTTGAAGTGTAAACATGTCAAATTAATTTTGGCAAGCATGTCAAAACTCTGATGCTATAGGCTTTTGCAGTAACAGGTTCTATTAAATTGACTCAGTATTCCCTTCTATGCTGAAAGAAATGTTTTATAAGTGCCTCAGTATCTAAGTTAGATACGTAGAATCCAGTTTATGGTGGTGAGTAATCTTCATACATAAAATCCAGGAAAAGTGAAATATCTCTAAAACCACACCACCTAGAAACAAATCGCTTGGTACACATATAGAAAACATCTTTACCAAAAACATTATATTAAATTGATAAGGTTAGTGACTTACAACCATTGACAATGCCTTGAGTTTGAGTATAGGTACACAGCTGAGCACGGGACACGGCTGAGCACGCCACACCGGTCTCAAGAATTAGAGGTGTAGAGCCTAAATCCATAATAACAAAAATTGCATTGTGAGCTGTGGGCACGGTGCGCCGTAGATAAAGTATTCACCCCGTACTTGCAGTACACGGGTGAAGACCAGCCTTATATAAAAACGGTCGAAAAAGCGGGTTAATGAAATGAGAGCCTAATTTCAAAATCTAAGAAGCAACATTTATTCTTTGTAGATGTCTTCATATTTACCCGCTACCTTTGAGTTGAAAAATATAATAAAATAGCTAGTTTAATACGATTTAAAATTGAAATCAACGGCGTTCTATGGCTGCCATCTTGGATTTTTGCATTCTCTCCCATTTCACCAAATCTGTGCCAATATATGTAGCCATTTGATCATGGAACCACAGTTTCTACTTCATGTTCCATACTAAAGCTATTTTCGCCCGTATTTAGACTCCGTTGTCATTCACCCCTGTACTGGAAGTACGGGGTGAATCTTTTATCTAGGTGCGCCGGTGTAACACAATAACTCTCCCCCCCCCCCCGGGGGAACATATCCTAGGATAACTCCCCACCCCCACCCCACCCTGTTAAATCTGATCAAAAACTAGCAAATACTTGGAGGAGTGATGTAAGGCCATCACAAATAGCTACGGTGTTACTGTACAAGCAGGGTATGCTGGGATTTATTTAGAAAATTGCTTAAATATGGTACATATTTTAAAGCTTGACTTTCTATAAAATGGTGAAATAATGTTGTCGATGTGCCAGCTATAGGTGAAGATATGACCAGTTCAGTCTACCTACAATGTTAGACTATAAGACAAAATAATTACTGCATCTATGCAAAGAAGACACATGTTTTACCATGTGAAGTTTGAAAACACTGTATACAGTATTCAAGGTGGGGGACAACTTATCCACGGTGAGAGGCAACTTATCCTAGGGGAACTTGTCCAGGGGGCAACTTGTCCAGTGTAACAGAATAACTTTGCCTCCCTAGACAACTCCCCCCCCCCCCCACAAGGGGGGAACATAACCTAGGATAACTCCCCCCCCCCCATGCCCTGGATAAATATTAGAAACAGTACACACAATATATTGATATATACAAAACGGAGAAAATAATTGCTGCATCTATGTAAAGAAGACATCTTTTATCATGTGAAGTTTGAAATCCCTGTAATCCAATATTCCAGGTGGGGGGGGGGCACATCCTAGGATAATTTCCCCCCACCCTAGATAAATATTAGAAACAGTATGCGCAATATATTCATATATGACCAGTTCAGCAAACCTAAAATCGTAGACTATAAAGTAGAGAAACTAATTGCTGCATCTATCTAAAGAAGACATGTTTTATCGTGTGAAGTTTGAAAACCCTGTAATCAATATTTATGGTTGTCCAGGGGGGAACTTATCCGGTCACACGTTGTGGATTAGTATTACTAGTGTTACTACTGGTTATTGGTTAGTTGTTGGTTGGTTGTTGGTTGGTTTTTTGGTGGTTGGTTGTTGTTTGGTTGGTTGTTGGTTGTTGGTTGTGTGTCCGTGTGTGTGTGTGTGGGTGTCTGTGTGTATGTGTCTGTGTGTGTCTGTGTGTGTGTCTGTGTATGTATGTGTCTGTGCGTGTATATGTATGTGTGTATGTGTGTGTATGTGTATCTCTGTGTGTGTATGTGTCTCTCTGTCTCTGTGTCTGTGTGTGTGTCTGTGTATGTATGTGTGTATGTGTGTCTGTCTGTGTGTTTGTGTGTGTATGTATGTGTCTGTGTGTGTCTGTGTGTATGTGTTTGTGTGTGTGTGTGTGTGTGTCTCTCCATCCCTCTGTCTCTCTCTCCATCTCTCTGTCTGTGTGGGTGTCTGTGTGTGGCTGTGTCTGGGTCTGTGTCAGACAGACACACATACAGACACACAGACATACACACACAGACACACACACATACAGACAGACAGACACAGACAGACACACATACACATGTGATTCACAGACACACACATACACACACAGACACATACACACAGACACAGACACATGCAAATAAATATCTTCTATGTCCTCTCTCGTCCCTCTGTCTCTCTGTCTGTGTGTGTGTGTCTGTGTCAGACAGACACACACACAGACACACACACATACACACAGAGACAGACACAGACACAGACACATACACACACAGACACACGCAATTAAATATCTTCTACGTCCTCTCTCGTTCCGACGAGGTTATACCGTCGTTACAACCACATCGACCACGCCGCGGTGTCGTCCAACTTGGCCCCGTATTTGCATAACTCGTCGGGTTTTTCGAAAATCCCACTCGTCGGACACTCGTTGTCCATTACGTCGTAGTGTGACTGCACCATCAGATGGTTGCGCGTCCGAGCTGGTCCCAATGGCTATAACATTCTGCTATTACCATGCAGCAGAATAAGGATAATTATGGTAGGAGCCTGCCCCGCAATGTGCGGGCACGCCTTGTGTAGGTGGCTTATATAGCCTAAATGTGTATATTACCTGTGTGTAAAAAAGCTTCATGAGTGCATTTTAGAAGAGGTTATTCTGCTAGATGGAAACTATTTTGTGGAATTCTTCTAGCAGTGTTTATATTATAATATGACCACAATTTTAAGTTGGTCGTAGTAGATAAAGTGCATGTGGTTCCAACCTGATATACTCTTGATTCTGAGCCTTGTCCTGTCCCTGTAATTCAAAGCGCCGGGTCAGGTGTCAACCATTACCAATGTTGGAAGTATTTGGCTTGATTGACTAGTCTGGTATATGTGCAATATGGACTCCATGTTTCTATTATGTCATAAATAGAGACACTAATAGAAGATGCATAGTGCGATGGAAGCATCAAATTGTAAAGATAACCATATTTGATCCAACATACCCAACTTAGCTGCTTAAAGAGATGGCTGTCGAGAAGGGAACTTCCTGCGGAGCTGCGTGTATGGAAGCTGGCCTCTGGACATGTATCCAAACATTCATTCTGTACGTTTTCACTTCAAACATCTGCAAAGTTAGCCACATAAACTAAAGTTACTGCCGGCTGTTATTGTAAGGTAGATTATAATGATCAACCTCACATATTGATCTCAACATATGGCACAAACTCAGAACCATCTGATTATGCAACTCTAATATTCAAAGTTACCACAGTGCGTTGATTAGGTGTCATAGTGTAGGCGTAGCTTTTCCGGAAACTCCAGGTTGGCAATATAATGTCGCACAAACCATAAGCATATTCAGCGCTGAAAGGAGAGGGACAACCAGCTATGTTTGAACTCGTCTGAGCCTGTTTGAACTTGCCGGAAATGGACTTTCCTCTTCTCGTTTTCATGAGAACTCAGTGTCAGCCAATCAGAGCTGTTCTTTTTTATTGCAAATGGCCACCGCCATTTGAAATCGAAAAGAACAGCTCTGATTGGCTGAGAACAGCTCTCAGTGTCAGCCAATCAGAGATGTTTTTTTATTGCAAATGGCAGCCCCCATAAGAGGCAGCCATTTCCAATTGAAAAGACCAGCTCTGATTGACTCAAATTATGGAAAGGCCCGAGTTGAATACATCCATTATCTTTTTAGTAGTTTCTTGTTCAGACATAGTCACACATTTATGTATCTTTTGCACAGATTAAAGTGCTTGAAGTATATTTTTAATTTATCTACATCGACCACTGTTTAAATCACACAATATCAGTACTTAAAGAATGGGAAACTATTCCTGCAAGGGTATGCTCAATATGGGACAGTAGTCACCCGTTTTTCCTCCTTTCCTTGCTGTGGACCCTTCTCGCACAAACGGCAGCCTCTTGGTGCTTCAGTGCTGGTTATTGGTTCGGCCCGGCATGTAGGATGAAACCGTCTCTTCACTTGAACCTTCGTGCTGGTTGCTGGTTTGTACCTCGCATCTACATATATTAGGTTCATTAAAATATATTTTACTTTAGTAGGAAATAACTTTGGAGATATTTGAAGTGAAAACAACCCAAATTAATTTTGGTGCGCACACTAAAAAGCTGGAGACAGAAGAATTTGTTTACCCATTTCAAGCACAGCATAGAAGCGCCAAACGGCGATAGATGTTTAACAACTACATGGGTATAACATGTCTAAGTTGGATATGTAGCATCAAATCCCAGTAAGTGTTTGGATTCGATGAGTTGACGCTTTCAGCGGACTATGCAGCTTCAGTGTGTGCACGACCTCATTCAGCGTGCAGCTTCATAGTGTGTGCATGACCTCATTTACGGAGTGACAGTGCTGGTTCCTGACTTGTCACTACATCTGCCCGCCTGTTGCTATGCGGTATTTACCTACAGTGCCTTATGGTGTGCTATATTCTCAAGTATACTATGGCTGTGCATTCGGCGTCCGACACCTCAGGTGGAGCTTCCTGCTGAGGCAGTGGTTTGCTAGATGTGGTAAATGCTGCAGGGACGCGCCCCTGAGTGCCGTCATGGCACGCACGAACCAACCAGCAACTTTGCAATGGGGGGGGGGGGGGGGGGGGGGAGCACAAGGTAAAAACCTTCGATATCAGGGTGATCTCTAGATAAAAGATTCACCCCATACTTCCAGTACAGGAGTGAAAACCAACCCATTAGAAAAGCTGGCAAAGAATTTTGACATGCTGGGTTAATTAACTGAGCTGGTAAATTCTTAATTTAAGAAGCACAATATATTCTTTATGTACGTCTTCATATTTACCCGCTACTTTTGAGTTGGAAAATATAATAAAACATACTTTAATGCAATTTAAAAGTGAAATCGACGGCGTTCTCTGGCCGCCATCTTGTCTTTTTGCCTTCTCTCCCATTTCACCAACTCTGTGTTGATATAAGTAACCATTTGACACTGGTGCCAGGCATTCTACTTCCCATTCCATACTAAAGCTATTTTTGCCCATATTTAGACTACGTTGTCGTTCACCCCTGTACTGTAAGTACGGGGTGAATCTTTTATCTAGGTGATCTCGTGGACAATGTTTTATTTGCGTCCGTTTGACATAAACAAATAATCATGGTATATATGTATATCTATAAATGCACACACCCCTATGTGTGTAGATATACATATATACGGTTTATCAATCATAACATATACATGTCTAGATGGTTCACCCACAATTACATATATATGGACCATCAACCATAACACATACATGGGTATACGGTTCACAAATCCTAACACATGTGTGAACACTTCAGGAAACAGTCCTGGAGGTCATGAGACTGCACCATGTGCCTGTCCAGAGACTTGTTCATCCAGTGGCATACCTTATTACCGCCTAAGAATTCTGAATAGCCACAGCGAAGGTATTGTGAAATGTGCAAAACATACATTTAACAAATGCCTTAAGTAAAGTTTAATAATTCTGAATAGCCACAGAGAAGGTATTGTGAAATGTACAAAATATACATTCAACAAATGCCCTTAAAGCTGCAGTCCGATGAAGCATCAAATTTTCAAAATCAAAACAATTATCTAGATTTGATTCTACATATCTAACTTGGATAGTGATGCACTTAATAAGTATGTGTTGCCACATAGAAGGGAATACCAAGCCAATTTAATAGAACCTGTTACTGCATAAGCCTATGGTATCAGAGTTGTGGCGTGTTGCCAAATTTATTTTTCCATGTTTGAATTTCAAATATCTCAAAAGGTAGCTATTTCAATTAAAAGTTACTTCAAACTAAAGTAAGGTAGATTATAATGATTAATTTAATATACTTATCTCAAGAAAAATGTCAGAAACTCAAAACCATCGGACTATGCAACTTTAAGTAAAGTTTAATTAAAACCATTTGTGAAAATACAGCCTATGTTTCATGGTTTGCGTTATATAATTGTTTTCTCAATATCTAATCGACACTCGACGGTTTGGGAAGTATACCTACTTTGTGATTTAAAAAAGACTTTGTATGTTTGGATGTGCGCCTTTTGTGTTGCACGTGTAGAATAAACAACTGTTGTGAACCAGCAGACTTGGCGTTCTTCCACTCGGAACGGAGTCCGTGTGCGCCGGGCCGCGTGTGTCGTGCCGGGCCGCGTGCGCCGTGCCGGGCCGCGTGCGTCGTGCCGGGCCGCGTGCGCCGTGTGTGTCGTGCCGGGCCGCGTGCGCCGTGTGTGTCGTGCCGGGCCGCGTGTGTCATGCCGGGCCGCGTGTGTCGTGCCGGGCCGCGTGTGTCATGCCGGGCCGCGTGCGCCGTGCCGGCTCGCGTGCGCCGTGCCGGCTCGCGTGCGCCGTGCCGGGCCGCGTGTGTCGTTCCGGGCCGTGTGTGTCGTCACGGGCTGTTTGCGTCGTGCTGAGCCGTGTCGGGCCGTTTGCGTAGTCCCGGGCCATGTGCGTTGTGCCGGGCAGTGTGTGTCGTGCTGTGCCGTGTGCGCCGTGTCGGGCCGTTTGCGTCGTGCCGGGCCGTGTGTGTCGTGCCGGGCCGTTTGCGTCATGCCGGGTAGTGTGGGTCGTGTCCGGCCGTTTGCGTCATGCTGAGCCGTGTGCGTCGTGCCGGGCCATGTGCGTCGTGCCGGGCCAAGTGCGCCATGTCATGCTGGGCCATGTGCGTTGTGCCGAGCCGTGTGCATTGTGCCAGGCCGTGTGCTACGTGCCAGGCCATGTGCACTGTGTCAGGTCGTTTGTGTCGTGCCGGGCCATGTGCGTCGTGCCAGGCCGTGCGCATCGTGCCAGGCCATGTGTGTCGTGCCGGGCCACATGCGTCATGCCGGGCCGGGCCGTTTCCGCCGTGTCGGGCCGTGTGCATCGTGCTGGGCCGTGTGCGTCGTTCCACGCCGTGTGCATCGTGCCGTGCCGTGTGCGTCATGCCGGGCTGTGTGCGTCGTGCTGGGCCGTGTGCGTCATGTCAGGCCATGTGCACCATGTCGGGCCGTTTGCGTCATGCCAGGCCGTGTGCATCATGCCAGGCCGTGTGTGTCATGTCAGGCCATGTGTGCCATGTCGGGCCATTTGCGTCACGCCGGGCCATGTGCGTCAAGCCAGGCCGTGTGCATCGTACAGGGGCAGGTGCGTCGTGCTGGGCCCTGTGCGTCGTGCCAGGCTGCATGCGTCGTGCTGGGATGTGTGCGTCGTGCCGGGCCATGTGCGCCATGTCGGGCCATGTGCATCGTGCCAGGCCATGTGCGTCGTGCCGGGCTGTGTGTGTCGTGCCAGGCCTTGTACATCGAGCCGGGCCGTGTGCATCATGCCAGGCCATGTGTGTCATGCCAGGCCGTGTTCGTCATGCCGGGCCGCATGCGCCGTGTCGGGCCGTTTGTGTCATGCCGGGCCATGTGCGTCATGCCGGGCCATGTGCATCGTGCCGAGCCGTGTGCCAGGCGATGTGCATCGTGCCAGCCCTTGTGCATCATGCCAGGCCATGTGCGTCATGATATGCTGGGCTGTGTGCGTCATGCCGGGCCGTGTGCATCATGCCGGGCTGTGTGCGTCATGCCAGGCCACGTGTGTCGTGCCAGGCCATGTGCAGCATGTTGGGCTGTTTGCATCATGCCGGGCTGTGCGTCATGCCAGGCCGTGTGTGTCATGCCGGGCTGCGTGCACCATATCGGGCCGTTTGCGTCATGCCAGGCCATGTGCCGGGCCGTGTGTGTCATGCCGAGCCATGTGTGTTGTGCTGGGCTGTGTGCATCGTGCTGGGACGCATGTGTCATGCCGTGTGCGCTGTGTCGGGCCATTTGCGTCATGCCGGGCCATGTGCGTCGTGCCGGGCCACATGCATCATGCCGGGCCGCGTGCGTCATGCCGGGCCGTGTGTGCTTTGTTGCACCGTGTCGGCCGTGTGCGTTGTGCCGAGCCGTGTGCGTTGTGCTGGGCCACATGCGTCATGGCGCGTGCACCGTGTCAGGGCCCGTATGCATGGAGCAGTGTTAGAGGCGTGTCGTGTTAAGTACCTAACACTGGGTAGCTATCACCGTTTATCGGCGGCGTCGAGAACTATGTCAAGCCGTATGCATGGGCACTTAAACGGTTCTGTGTTAGCTAAACATGAAGTTATTTATAGATTTGGGAAATCCCTCGATTTGACAATATGAATAGCACCACCAATGCGGCGGCGGTGTTAATATCCGTTCGAATTTAGGGTTAAATTGATCAGATTTCACTTATTGCGCATGTAATTCTGTTAAATATGATCGCATTGAATAGATTTGGGCCTAATATATTGCCGCCGATTCAGCGGCGACGGCGGTGGCCATGTTTATTTGACTTTGGACAGTATGGATATCGACGTCGCTGAGGCGGCGGCAATTTGTTTACTTTACACTCGTTGATTCGAAAATATTAATATCGCGGCAGTTACGGCATCAGCGTTAATCTGGCTTCGGATTTAGGGTTAAATTGATCAAATTTCACTTATTGCGTATGTAATTCTGTTAAATATGATAGCATTGAGTAGATTTGGGTTCCATCCTGACACTAACCTAACACTAACACCGCTGTAAACCAGATATTAGCTGGTGTTAGAATCTCCGACTTTAAACGCGTGGTGTTTGCCTAACACTGCTCCACGCATACCAACTTTTCCGCGCTAAACCAGAAATCCCGCGCTAAACGCGTTTTGACTCCCTAACACTGCTCCATGCATATGGCCCCTGGCCATTTGCGTCGTGCCGGGCCGTGTGCGCTGTGCTGCACCACATGCATCGTGTTGGGCCATGCGCGTCATGCTGGGCCACGTGCGTCATGCCGGGCTGTTTGCGTCATGCCAGGCCGTGTGCGTCGTGCCGCGTGCACCCTGTCGGGCCGTTTGCGTCGTGCCGGGATGTGTGCCGGGCCGTGTGCGTCGTGCCGGGCCGAGTGCATCGTGCTGTGCCACGTGCTTCATGCCGGGCTGCGTGTGTCGTACCAGGCTGCGTAAGTCATCCCAGGCCGTGTGCATCATGCCAGGCCACGCGCGCCATGTCGGGCTGTTTGCATAATGCCGGGCCGTTTGCGTCGTGCCTGGCCGTGTGCCAGGCCGTGTGCGGCGTGCCGGGCCGTTTGCACCATGCCGGGCCGTGTGCGTTGTGCCAGGCCGTGTGCGTCGTGCCGGGCCATTTGCGTCATGCCGGGCAGTGTGCGTCGTGTTGGGCCATGTGCGTCATGCCGGGCCGTGTGCGTCATGCCAGGCCACATGCGTTGTGCCGGGCCGCATGCCGGGCCGTATTGGGCCGTTTGCATCATGCCAGGCTGTGTGTCGTGTCGGGCCATGTGTCGTGTCGGGCCGTGTGCGGCGTGCCAGGCAATGTGCATCATGTCAGGCCGTTTGCATCGTGCCGGGCGATGTGTGTCATGCCAGGCCATGTGCGTTGTGCTGGGCCATGTGTGTTGTGCCAGGCCATGTGCATCGTGCCAGGCCGCGTCGGGCCATTTGCGTCATGCCAGGCTATGTGCATCGTGTGGGGCAGTGTGCGTCGTGTAGGGCCACGTGTCGGGCCACCCGCATCATGCTGGGCCGTGTGCATCGTGCCGCGTGCCAGGCTGTTTGCGTCATGCCGGGCTGTGTGCATCGTGCCACATGCACCGTGTCGGGCCGTTTGCGTCATGCCGGGATGTGTGCATCGTGCTGGGCCGTGTGGCGGGCCGCATGCATTGTGTAGGGCCATGTGCGTCGTGCTGAGCCATGTGCGTCATGCCAGGCTGCGTGTGTCGTGCCGGGCCTCGTGCGTCGTGCCGGGCCGCGTAAGTCATGCCAGGCCGTGTGCATTGTGCCAGGCCACGTGCGCCATGTCGGGCCGTTTGGATCGTGCCAGGCCATTTGTGTCATGCCGGGCCGTGTGCGTTGTGCCAGGCCGTGTGCATCGTGTTGGGCCATGCGCATCATGCCGGGTCGTGTGTGTTGTGCCAGGCTGCATGCGTCGTGCCAGGCCGCATGCATCATCCCCGGCCGTTTGCATCGTGCTGGGCCGTGTGCGTCGTGCCGGGCCATGTGCGTCATGTCGGGCCGTTTGCGTCATGCCAGGCCGTGTGTGTCGTGTCGGGCCGTTTGCGTCATGCCGGACCATGTGTGTTGTGCCAGGCCATGTGTGTCGTGTCGGGCCGTTTGCGTTGTGCCAGGCTGTGTGCGTCGTGCCAGGCCGCATCTGGCCATTTGCGTCATGCCGGGATATGTGCATCGTGCCGGGCAGTGTGCATCTTGTTGGGCCGTGTGCGTCATGCCGGGCCATGTACGTCATGCCGGTGTCGTGGTTTGAAAGCCCGGCCAGATCGGATGCCCGGCTGTGGCTTCTGCGCATGCGCGGATTTTCGGAGGCCCTGCAAACTGCAGCATGTCGGAGTTTGAAAGCCCGGCCAGATCTGATGCCCGGCCGTGGCTTCTCGCTGAGGGGGAGGGGGGTACTTTGGTTGGCTTGCGAGGGGGGGGGGGGGGGAGATTACTTTGGTTGGCTTGGTTTCTTGGGAGGGGGGTGTTTTTACATTATTTTAATTATTAATTCAAATATCTCAGGGGTACGTTTATCTTTTCTTGGCTGGCTGGGGGGGGGGGGAGGGGTTGTTTTAATCAGTCTTTTTGTATTTGTGCTATTTTGGTTGATTGTACTTGTACTTGTAGTGAATATCTTAGTCAACTGTCTTCATCCAGGGTGTTTGAAACTGGGGAGAATTTGACGCATGCGCAGACGACGCGCTTAAAATCCGCGCATGCGCAGAAGCCACGGCCGGGCATCCGATCTGGCCGGGCTTTCAAACCACGACACCGGGCAGTGTGCGTTGTGCCGGGACGTGTGTTGGGCCGCATGCACTGTGTCGGCCCGTGTGCGCCATGTCGGACCGTTTGCGACATGCTGGGCCGTGTGCATTGTGCTGGGCCATGTGTGTTGTGCGGGCCGTGTGTGTTGTGCCAGGCTGTGTGCATTGTGCCAGGCCGTGTGTGTCATGTCGGGCCACGTGCATTGTGCCGGGCCGCCGTGCTGTGCCGTTTGCGCCGTATCGGGCCGTTTGCATTGTGCCAGGCCATGTTCATCATGCCAGGCTGCATGCGTTGTGCCAGGCCGCCATGTCGGGCCGTTTGCGTCATGCCAGGCCATGTGTGTCGTGCCGGACCGTGTGCATCATGCTGGGCCGTGTACGTCGTGCCGGGTCGTGTGCATCATGTGCAGCCAGTGCGTCATGCCAGGGCGTCTGACGGGCCGTGTGCGTCGTGCCGGGCCGCGTGTGCCGTGTTGGGCCATGTGCGTTGTGCCTGGCCAGGTGCGTTGTGCCGGGCCGTGTGCGTCGTGCCGAGCCACGTGCGCCGGGTCGGGCCGTGTGCGTCGTGCCGTTTTCGTGGAAATTCACTCTTTTTTGTTTCGGTTTTAGGTCCTAGCATCATCTAAGGTCATATGAAAGGGTGAACCCCCGGCATATGAGATTCTGACTGACCAGCTGCTGTCACAGTACCCTCGCGTTTTGTGATAGTTAATTGGCGATTATTAAAAATCTCGGAAATCCGCGAAATCGCGGAGATCTTTCATCCCTGTATGTGTAAGAACATCCAGACAGAAAACTTGCACCAGCTATTCTCATAAGACAAATACATTAAAGTTGCATTGTCCGATAAAAGCATCATATTTTTCAAAAGCAAAACACTTATTTTAGCACGTTTACACTTAAAATATCTCCTAAGTTAGTTATTAGTTATTTTGAAAGAAAAGTTACTTTACACTTTATGATAGATAATGATCAACCAAACGTATTTATCTTAGAAAATAACAAACTCAAAACTATCGGACTATGCAACTTTAAAATGATTTAAGGCTTATAATTAATCATGGTTGGTGCTGGATTGGGTTGTTGGTGTACTCACTTGCACCCAAGAACCGTGACATCGCACTGGGTGCTCGATGTCACCCTCGAATTCTCACTTCCAATATATCTACTGGAATGCCCGAGTGATATGTAAATCTTCCTTAGGACATGCTCTAACAGTGTGCCAAATCTCATGCTCTTATCGTAAAAGGCACAATTAATCACATATAGATCCCGGACTATGACTCGGTCACGGACTGACATCGTCTCCGCTGAGTCGGTCACTCGCGGACTCGCTGAGTCGGTCACTCGCGGACTCGCTGAGTCGGTCACTCGCGGACTCGCTGAGTCGGTCACTCGCGGACTCGCTGAGTCCGTCATGTACTGACTTAGTCACGTACTGGTCCGGGGACGCTTGTTTACTTTTGTAAAAGCTTTACAAATCCTAACAAATTAAGTTAAATTGAATAATTTCGTGTCCTGTAGTCAATAGGTAGTGACGACCTAACAAGTCGAATGTGTATTATTTTCTTCTTAATGGAGAATTCAAATTTCCCGCCGTTGGTTCCCATTTCGCCGACCCACTTTAAAAAGCGGTAACAAACCCTGAGTAAATAGTGTATGCTTGGTAAACTGAAACAGTGAATGCAGTGAAACGCGACAAAACAACAAACCTGGTGCTGGCACATCGGCAGCAACCAGTCAGCTGTCAGCAGCGAAACGCGACAAAACAACAAATCTGGTGCTGCCACATCGACAGCAGCCAGTCAGCTGTCAGCAGCGAAATGCGACAAAACAACAAATCTGGTGCTGGCACATCGACAGCAACCAGTTGCCTGTCAGCAGCGAAACACGACAAAATAACAAACCTGATGCTGGCACATCGACAGCAACCAGTCGATTGTCAGCAGCAAAACGCGGCAAAACAATAAACCTGATGCTGGCACATCGACAGCAACCAGTCAGCTGTCAGCAGCGAAACGCGGCAAAACAACAAATCTGGTGCTGCCACATCGACAGCAACCAGTCAGCTGCGAAACGTGGCAAAACAACAAACCTGGTGCTACAGTAGCCTGGTTCAGACACGTGACATGACGAGTGGGGTGGTTAGGGGGACAACGTCCCGAGAGGTGGCGTATCACATGTTTATTCAGCTCAGCGGGCAAAATATAACACAAGTATAAATAAGGAGTATATCTTACAGGATAAAGAGTAAAATAATAACAATAGGTAAACATGACGCATAAATCAGGGGCACTAATTCCAGGAAGGACACATTAGTCACACCGCATACACGTACGCACACAAATACAGGATCACTATATCCAGGAAGGACAAATTCGTCACACTGCATACACACACAAACACGGGATCACTATATCCAGGAAGGACACATTTGCACACAGCATACATGCACACACACAAACACGGGATCACTATATCCAGGAAGGACATTCGTTACACTGCATACACACATGCACACAAACACAGGATCACTATATCCAGGAAGGACACATTCGTTACACTGCATACACACACACAAACACGGGATCACTATATCCAGGAAGGAAAAATTTGTCACACTGCATACACGCACGCACACAAACACGGGATCACTATATCCAGGAAGGACACATTTGCACACAGCATACATGCACGCACACAAACACGGGATCACTATATCCAGGAAGGACACATTCGTCACACTGCATACACACACACACACAAACACCGGATCACTAATTCCGGGAAGGACACATTCATCACATCGCATACATGCACACAAACATGGGATCACTAATTCCAGGATGGACACATTCGTCACACCGCATACACGCACACACACAAACCCGAGATCACTATATCCAGGAAGGACACATTTGTCACACTGCATACACACAGTCAACAGCCAAACCGGGAGTGCCTTCATAGAAATCTCTCTATATAATAAGCAGTGTAGTGCTGTGGGAAGGCGTGGGAACAGTGTTCCCATACTTTGTTTGAGAGGGGGAACAGCGTTCCCTAACTATTTCAAATAACTCCAAACATGCGTTCCTTCACTTCTTTAGTTAACACTATACCAATTGTATATAAACACCGATATAAATTAAACGTCAATGAAATAGTCACTATTAAACCTAACAGTAGACATGTGTGAATGAGACTGCTACACAGAACCTGGCAAAGCCGACTAAAGGTGTAAGGAGCAGCCGGCTGATAACCAAAGTCACCACCAAGTTGCTGCACCAGCCAACATTGATTGCACTCACTTGACAAACACGGCTTTAATTTGGGAAACTCCATTCAGCCTGAATTCAGTCGGCCCGGCAGTTTCCAAGTTAGGCACAAGCAGAGGTTTATAAGAACGCCACACCTCCAGCTTACAACTATACATCATGCGTGGTGAAAATGATACACAGAAGTCGGCAAATCTATACCTCTCAAGTAGGTAATATTGATATGCATGTTTTCAAGGGCCAGGTGACAAAAATTAAACAAATTGCATACGTACTGTAATGAACAAAGGTTGGAGTATGATGAACTACATATGCATCCAACTTCTGGGAACCAGCGTCTTCCCGCCGACACCAGTCGGCCCCGTCTCACTAACACTTTAAAGTTGCATAGTCCGATGAAATATAATTTTGTCAAAATTAAAACAACTACTTACATTTGATCCTATATATCCAACTTAGATACTGGTGTATTAGCTAATGATTTGGGACAGAGTATACAGAATAACCAGTGAGTTTATAACCTCACCCCTTTGAACACTCAGTTTGAAACACCCATTATGCAGGAAGGCCATTAACCAATTAGGCCAATCTCGTGACCCCATTAGCCCCCCAACCAAGTAGGCCTGCTGTGCAGGGTCATAGAGGGGAAGGGGAAATGAGATAATTGTTGCCCCCCCCCTCCATGTTGGATATTCAATGCTGTTTGGTCAATTCTATAAATATAATTATTCAATTTGGGTAATTTAAATTGTGAAATTTATATATATGAGACTGTCTCAAAAGGTGCTAAGCAATATGGGACAAAACTTTGTCCATTGTAACGATCAACATACTATCTGCTTATGCATTTGCTCAGGATAAACTGATTTGTTTTTTACATGGTGTTTCATAATCCCAATAGAATACATATTGATTTGAAGCAAATGTCCTTGTGTTTTCAATGTAACCATTTCTGTGCTGTTTTGTGTCAGTCAATCATTACAATGGACAAAAAAAAAAGAGTGATCACCTTTTGAGACAGGCTCATATATATATTAGTATTGGCCGATCAATATATATATATATATGTTCAGATTTGATGTAAGAAATAAGGGAAATAAAATAAACCACGTGCAACTTTGGTCTTTTTAGTTATGAAGTGTTGTTGGACAAAAAAAAAACCATTTTACAGTCAGCCATTTGTAACATGCCATATGGGACATGGTTGGATCCTTACTAACATCTTGTATTGCATTGATATATCAAACAAAACAGTTCCCAAATCAGAAGGAAGTATTTCCTAACATGTATGCATGTTTAAATTCTTTTAAAATTCTTTTTGATGTCTTCAGAATAACATTACAAATTTCCATCACAGATGTAACCAGTGGTGTCTGGATGCCACACAAATATTGTAACCTAATTATCCAGTGAATAAAGCATGGCTGTGAATTACTTTTTTTAAATCAATATAAGCATTACATATTTCTGTATATTATGAAATTATTTAATTCTGCTTAGATTTTTATTAAGCACACTGTGTAAACCCAGACAGAAATACCTACCTACAGCCCTGTCAGGTTCCAGGATTAGTAGGTCATCTCACATCACGTGGTCACCGCGAGATGACCATCTAGGTCATAGCAACAGGACTTTTGGCAAGCTTGTCGAAATTAATTTTGGTTCTTTCAGCTCAAATTACTTCAAAACTAATCATCTTTAATCAAAATCACTCCTGACTAATGATTAGTAGCTCGTAATGATCAATTTGATGACAAATATTCATATGCCATCGGACCATGCAACTTTAACAACCGCTTTATCAAATAACAGCCCTGGCACAGCCAACCAAAGTCCTGCCGGCACTGAGGCGCGACCAGGCGGGCGCACAGCCAACTAACCTGACCGCGCACCCCGATTCGTACCAGCACGCTGGGTACCAGCTCCCCGACAGTTTGTTATGTACGCGCACCCCGATTCGTACCAGCACACTGGGTACCAGCTCCCCGACAGTTTGTTATGTACGCGCACCCCGATTCGTACCAGCACACTGGGTACCAGCTCCCCCACAGTTTGTTATGTACACGCACCCCGATTCGTACCAGCATGCTGGGTAGCAGCTCCCCGACAGTTCGTTACGTACATGCACCCCGATTCGTACCAGCACACCGGGTACCAGCTCCCCCAAAGTTTGTTATGTACACGCACCCCGATTCATAACAGCACGCTGGGTACCAGCTCCCCGACAGTTTGTTATGTACACACACCTGGATTCGTACCAGCATGCTGCTGGGTACCAGCTTGCCCACAGTTTGTTACGTACACGCATCCGGATTTGTACCAGCACGCTGGGTACCAGCTTCCCCACAGTTCGTTACGTACAGGCACGGCGATAACTGCTTTGTGGGTTCCGATGGGTATGGTAGTGGCATGTGGTACTGGGGTGCTGAGGTTTTGTACACCATTTCACTTAGTTTGTCTGAGAGCAGCACCCCGGGAACCAGCTCACCATCGGCCTGGGTATTTACATTACCGGGAACCGGTCTGCAGTGAGCCTGCATGGTCGGTATCTGTGTGTGTCTTTATGCATTTGTGTGTAAATCTGCATCTCTATATATCAGTGTGTGTATGCGTGCATCTGTATGCGTGCATCTGTATGTGTATATCTGCATGGACGTATGTATGCATGTATGTATGTATGTATGTATGTATGTATGTATGTATGTATGTATGTATGTATGTATGTAGGGCCTATGTATGCGTGTGCCTGCATGTATGTTTGCCAGTGTGTATGTGTGTGTACCAGTGTCTGTATGTGTGCCAGTGTGCATATATGTGGGTTTGTGTGTGCATATGTGTGTTTGTGTGTCTGTATGTGTGTCAGTGTGTGTAAATGTGTGCCAGTGTGTGCATATATATATGTTTGTGTCTGCATGTGTGCCAGTGTGTGCATATATGTGTTTGTGTCTGTATGTGTGCCAGTGTGTGCATATATGTGTGTTTGTGTGCCAGTGTGTGTATATGTGTGTGTTTGTGTGTATATGTGTGTTTGTGTCTGCATGTGGCCAGTGTGTGCATATATGTGTGTTTGTGTCTGTATGTGTGCCAGTGCGTGTGTGTATATGTGTGTTTGTGTCTGCATGTGTGCCAGTGTGTGCATATATGTGTTTGTGTCTGTATGTGTGCCAGTGTGTGCATATATGCGTGTTTGTGTGCCAGTGTGTGTATATGTGTGTGTTTGTGTGTATATGTGTGTTCGTGTCTGCATGTGGCCAGTGTGTGCATATATGTGTGTTTGTGTCTGTATGTGTGCCAGTGCGTGTGCGTGTATATGTGTGTTTGTGTCTGCATGTGTGCCAGTGTGTGCATATATGTGTTTGTGTCTGTATGTGTGCCAGTGCGTGTATATGTGTGTTTGTGTCTGTATGTGTGTATATATGTGTATCTGCGTGTATATATGTTTGTGTCTGTATGTGTGCCAGTGTGGCCATATATGTATGTGCGTTTGTGTGTGCATGTACATATGTGTCTGCGTGTGTGTAATGTATGTATATATATGTGTGTGCACACACGTACGTGGACCTACATGAACATAGATATACAAACACACTATGTAGATGGCTGACTGTTTCCTACAGTCTGAGTGGTGGTCAGTGGGTTGACATGGCAGCCTCCACTGCCTCAGGCAGACAGCCGGCTGGTTGCCGCGTGTCACTGCGCTGGTCTGTAAGTACACGGTGCTGCACGAGTCAGGCCGGCGTATGGTGCTCAACAGAACCACCAGGGGCAGCACGAGGACATGGCTGCATTCACAGGAAGCAACCACCATGCACCAAGTTGTGTAGACAGACACAACAACCTCAAACAAATCTCTTTGTGTAATGATATTTACACTTTGTTACAACGGATATATATCAGATAAATAATATGCAAATCTGCAATGTAACATTCACAGTTGACAGTAAAGTACCATGACCATATTTCTCCCCATGTATTGTGCATCACTTAAGGTTTTATGTTTGTATGAATTCAAGCTGACATCCAGCAATAGGCGGGAAGATTGCAGGACACAGACACCAGACACTTACACAGGAACCTCTCACACATCCTTCATTTATACACCACGATTGGACTTAGCCTTTAGTGGGTCCCGTATGTCTCCATGGGAACCTCTCACACATCCTTCATTTATACACCACGATTGGACTTAGCCTTTAGTGGGTCCCGTATGTCTCCATGGGAACCTCTCACACATCCTTCATTTATACACCACGATTGGACTTAGCCTTTAGTGGGTCCCGTATGTCTCCATGGGAATCTCTCATACATCCTTCATTTATACACCACGATTGGACTTAGCCTTTAGTGGGTCCCATATGTCTCCATAGGAACCTCTCACACATCCTTCATTTATACACCACGATTGGACTTAGCCTTTAGTGGGTCCCATATGTCTCCACAGGAACCTCTCACACACTCTTGATTTATACACCACGATTGGACTTAGCCTTTAGTGGGTCCCGTATGTCTCCACAGGAACCTCTCACACATCCTTCATTTATACACCACGATTGGACTTAGCCTTTAGTGGGTCCCATATGTCTCCATAGGAACCTCTCACACATCCTTCATTTATACACCACGATTGGACTTAGCCTTTAGTGGGTCCCATATGTCTCCACAGGAACCTCTCACACACTCTTGATTTATACACCACGATTGGACTTAGCCTTTAGTGGGTCCCGTATGTCTCCACAGGAACCTCTCACACATCCTTCATTTATACACCACGATTGGACTTAGCCTTTAGTGGGTCCCGTATGTCTCCATAGGAACCTCTCACACATCCTTCATTTATACACCACGATTGGACTTAGCCTTTAGTGGGTCCCGTATGTCTCCATCGGAACCTCTCACACATCCTTCATTTATACACCATGATTGGACTTAGCCTTTAGTGGGTCCTGTATGTCTCCACAGGAACCTCTCACACTCTCTTCATTTATACACCACGAATGGACTTAGCCTTTAGTGGGTCCCATATGTCTCCATGGGAATCTCTCACACATCCTTCATTTATACACCATGATTGGACTTAGCCTTTAGTGGGTCCAATATGTCTCCATGGGAACCTCTCACACATCCTTCATTTATACACCATGATTGGACTTAGCCTTTAGTGGGTCCCGTATGTCTCCATAGAAACCTCTCACACATCCTTCATTTATACACCACGATTGAACTTAGCCTTTAGTGGGTCCCATATGTCTCCACAGGAAACTCTTACACTCCTTTCATTTAGGGTTCACATATTTTCCAACCAGGGGTACACTGCCATATAACAGGTCACCTATCTTAACAGGGGTGAAGGGGAGCATGATATTCCTAACCTTTTTTCTTTTTAATAAATATACTTTTTACAGCTTTATATTAAACTCCAAAACAAGAGCATGCCATATCTGTATCTTTACAGCTAGTTCTATTTTCAACTGATTGTTGGGGGTTAATACATGATTGATCAGCGGGTGAAGATGCACAGCAGCTTACAACAGCTTACAACAGTCTCCAATTTTACACCCGCTATGTCTGACATCTCACAATATGATGGCAGCCCGCCTCCTGGTGATCTGTGTAGCACTCATCACACGCTGTAGGCTTCTGATGCCAGCACAAACTGCTTTAATAAGCTGTATGCTCTATCATGCTTAGGCACCTTTAAGTAGTTCCAAGGGCAACAAATACTGTGTTGTGAGTCACCGAGACGTTACAGTAGAGAAGCAGCATTTTAGTCACAATAAATTATCATTTCTTATCATATGGCTGTCCGTAATGCCCTCCTCATATTGATCACAGCCCGTGGGCAATCTTCACAAGTCCAGGGTTGTCATAACAACCAGTCCCATGTTAAGTTACAAACAGGTCGTACGAACAGTGCGTTCCTTCCAGGTCACCGGCTCTGTGCAGCCTTCGATGCAGTGTCTACCTCACAAGTGATTAATCTCCCTCAACCACCAATTAACTAAATCCACACCCACCCCAAATTAACTTACCCCATCCCCAACCCCCATTAATTTATCACATCATTAACCCTTAGTCCACTCACCCCGATTCCTTGGGCTGATGCTACAAACAGTACTAGTCGTTGGTGGCTACTTGACGATATAAAAGTGGTGTGACTGCAGGCAGGGTTCATTTATTGGCAGCCATGACACAACAGCTGCTGCAGGCAGGGTTCATTTATTGGCGGCCATGAGACAACAGCTGCTGCAGACAGGGTTCAGTTGCTGGTGGCCATGACACAACAGCTGCTGCAGGCAGGGTTAATCTATTGGCGGCCATGACACAACAGCTGCTGCAGACAGGGTTCATTTGCTGGCGGCCATGACAACAGCTGCTGCAGACAGGGTTCATTTGCTGGCGGCCATGACACAACAACTGCTGCATGCAGGGTTCATTTGCTGGCAGCTGCCGTCTTGATGTAGCCACTGTCATTGCTCAACTTCATGACCACACGGTACCGCTCTGCCAGATCAGCAGTTTCAGCGACCCGCTTTAACGTGGGGTTGTACATGACCTTGATCTCCGAGGGCGAGTCAAATAGCTTGGCAAGGAAATCTTGAAGCTTTTCTATCTTCTCTCCTGTGCCAAAGAAAATGTCATTAGGAACGGATACAAATTTGGTCATCATTTGAAGCCCAACAGGTAGCATGAGACAGGAACACTGAGTAGGTATTCACCAACATGGGCTTCTGATCAAACCTAAATTGAAGTTACTATATTTTAACATTCAACTTTTAAATAAAAAAGATTAATGCGGTATCAGATTGCAAAGATCCCCAGACAATGCACATGACCAACAGAACTGTGTTGCCATGACTAGCTAGGTGCAGGGACACCTGGTAGGGCTGCAGTGACAAATATCTAAGCAGGAATCAAGCATCATATTACATTTAACGTAGAATGAAATACAATTGCATTTTTCAGAATCACATAGGCATTTCGAGTGTTGTTGTTTACATGGTAGATTTCTTCCCAGGTGGTCTGATTTTGTGCTAACTAGTGCTAACTAGTGCTAACCCACACACCACCCTCATGTGCAAACCACCAGTAGCACCCACTCATGCATCTATGTGCACATTGAGTGGCTATTTTATCATCTCCACTAATATTCATAATATTAAAAAATATCACAATATCGGAATATTTTATAATTGGGCAGCCACTTACAGTGACAAAACATGGTGACGTAAGATTCCAACAATTTGCTAGTTTTTTGACTGACATATGAGAGATGCAGTTTTGCCAGTCAGGGCATTTTGCACATGACAGTGCTAAGAGCTAAGCCAGAAATACATTTATAATTCACTAGAATGCTTATTAAAACATTTAAAAAAAATAAGGTTTAATACATATTTCTTAAACTGTAAAGACAAAATGAAACCACCACATTAAACTATGGCCGAGTATCACAGCACAGCAGCTTGAATACGTGCAACCATTTGTTGGAGGATTTGCATCTATTTCTACTGTCAACAGGTCTAAGAAACCAATCAAATCCGCTACACAATTGCTTTATAAAATCATTAATAAAACCTAGTGTAAACCGATTAGTCAGCAATGTTAATATAATGACAGTTCAATGAAGTATTGCTCTACCGATTTGTATACAAAAGCACTCGTCTTCCTGGTTTTGCCAACCAGACCATTCTGAAGTGCGAGTCAGGTGACAATGATGTCTCTAGTGAACGTGATTATAATGTTAATTTTCTGTTGCCCGCTGCATGCTTTGTGTGAAAGAAACACTCACGACTGACTTCCTGGCCCAGGAAGGAGCACCACTTCTCTCGGACCTCGTCCACAGCACTCTTGTCGTCCTCGTACAGCGTGTTGCTAAGCAACGCGATGCTCGGTAAGATGAGGCGCTCCATCAGGTCGAGCGGCTCAGTCAGGTTCTCCTCCGACTCGAACTGGGTGGCGGCCACCTCATTCACGTGCTGCAGGTACAAACATGCACGTGTTGTTTTGTTGTTTGTTGTTGTTTTACGTCCTAGCAACGTCTGAGGTCATATCAGGACGGGTACCGACTTGTGACAGTACGCACTCATGGCGATCTTATAGTGCTGCCCCACTGGGAAATCAGGCCGCCGGCACTATGACCCGATATCCCCCTCAGTCACATTATCCTGACACCGAGCTAACCAGTCCTTGTCCTATACTAATAATGCCAAGCACCAGGCTAGGAAGCGACAAGTATCAATTTTTAAGTCATTGGTTTGACTCGACTGGGAATCGAAGTCGCAAACTCACGATCTTCCGTATGCGAGGCCTGTGCACTACCGATTCGGCCACCGGGCCCAGTTAACATGCACGTGTAGCCGCAGCACGCACCATGACGCCGGCCCCATGTAGCCAAACCATGCACCATAAGGCTGGCCCCGTGTAGCCCCACCATGCGGCCGGCCTCATGTAGCCGCACCATGAGGCCGGCCCCATGTAGCCCCACCATGAGGCTGGCACCATGAGGCTGGCCCCATGTAGCCGCACCATGCACCATAAGGCTGGCCGCATGTAGCCGCACCATGAGGGCGGTCCCATGTAGCCGCACCATGAGGCTGGCCCCATGTAGCCCCACCATGAGGGCGGCCCCATGTAGCCGCACCATGAGGCCGGCCCCATGTAGCCGCACCATGAGGCTGGCCCCATGTAGCCACACCATGAGGGCGGCCCCATGTAGCCGCATCATGAGGCCGCGTGTAGCCGCACCATGACGCCGGCCCCATGTAGCCGCAACATGCACCATAAGGCCGGCCCCATGTAGCCCCACCATGAGGTTGGCTCCATGTAGCCGCACCATGAGGCTGGCCCTGTGTAGCCCCACCACGAGGCTGGCCCCATGTAGCCCCACCATGAGGGCGGCTCCATGTAGCCGCACCATGCACCATAAGGCTGGCCCTGTATAGCCACACCATGAGGCCGGCTCCATGTAGCCCCACCATGAGGCCGCACCATGCACCATAAGGCTGGCCCCATGTAGCCCCACCATGAGGGCAGCCCCATGTAGCCACACCATGAGTGCAGCCCCATGTAGCCACACCATGAGGGTGGCCCCATGTAGCCACACCATGAGGCCGGCCCCATGTAGCCACACCATAAGGCTGGCCCCGTGTAGCCCCACCATGAGGCCGGCCCCATGTAGCCGCATCATGCACCATAAGGCTGGCCCCGTGTAGCCCCACCATGAGGCCGGCCCCATGTAGCCTCATCATGCACCATAAGGCTGGCCCCATCTAGACCCACCATGAGGCCAGCCCCATGTAGCCGCATCATGCACCATAAGGCTGGCCCCGTGTAGCCCACCATGAGGCCGGCCCCATGTAGCCGCACCATGCACCATAAGGCTGGCCCCGTGTAGCAACACCATGAGGCCGGCCTCATGTAGCCGCACCATAAGGCTGGCCCCGTGTAGCCCCACCATGAGGCCGGCCCCATGTAGCCGCATCATGCACCATGAGGCCAGCCCCATGTAGCCACACCATGAGGGCGGCTCCATGTAGCCGCACCATGCACCATAAGGCTGGCCCTGTGTAGCCACACCATGATGCCGGTCCCATGTAGCCGCACCATGCACCATAAGGCTGGCCCCGTGTAGCCCCACCATGAGGCCGGCCCGATGCACGATAAGGCTGGCTCTGTGTAGCCCCACCATGAGGGTGGCCCCATGTAGCCACACCATGAGGCCGGCCCCATGAAGCTACACTATGAGGGTGGCTCTATGTAGCCACACCATGTAGCCACACCATGAGGCTGGCCCCATGTAGCCACACCATGAGGCTGGCCCCATGTAGCCGCACCATGCACCATAAGGCTGGCCCCGTGTAGCCACACCATGAGGGCGGCTCCATGGAGCCGCACCATGAGGCCGGCTCCATGTAGCCACACCATGAGGCCGGCCCATGTAGCCACACCATGAGGCCGGCCCCATGTAGCCTCATCATGCACCATAAGGCTGGCCCCATGTAGCCCCACCATGAGGCCAGCCCCATGTAGCCACACCATGCACCATAAGGCTGGCCCCGTGTAGCCCCACCATGAGGGCGGCTCCATGTAACCGCACCATGAGGCCAGCCCCCATGTAGCCACACCATGAGGCTGGCTCCATGTAGCTGCACCATAAGGCTGGCCCATGTAGCCACACCGTGAGGCCGGCCCCATGTAGCCACACCATGCACCATAAGGCTGGCCCCGTGTAGCCCCACCATGAGGCCGGCCCCATGTAGCCGCACCATGCACCATAAGGCTGGCCCCGTGTAGCCCCACCATGAGGGCGGCTCCATGTAGCCGCACCATGAGGCCAGCCCCATGTAGCCGCACCATGAGGCCAGCCCCATGTAGCCGCACCATGAGGCCAGCCCCATGTAGCCACACCATGAGGCCGGCTCCATGTAGCCACACCATGAGGCTGGCTCCATGTAGCCACACCATGAGGGCGCGTGTAGCCACACCATGAGGCCAGCCCCATCTAGCCACACCATGAGGCCGGCCCCATGTAGCCACACCATGCACCATAAGGCTGGCCCCGTGTAGCCCCACCATGAGGCCGGCCCCATGTAGCCGCACCATGCACCATAAGGCTGGCCCCGTGTAGCCCCACCATGAGGGCGGCTCCATGTAGCCGCACCATGAGGCCAGCCCCATGTAGCCACACCATGAGGCCGGCTCCATGTAGCCACACCATGAGGCCAGCCCATTGTAGCCGCACCATGAGGCCGGCCCCATGTAGCCACACCATGAGGCCGGCCCCATGTAGCCACACCATGAGGCCAGCCCCATCTAGCCACACCATGAGGCCGGCTCCATGTAGCCACACCATGAGGCCAGCCCATTGTAGCCACATCATGAGGCCGGCCCCGTGTAGCCACATCATGAGGCCGGCTCCATGTAGCCGCACCATGAGACCAGCCCCATGTAGCCGCACCATAAGGCCGGCCCCATGTAGCCACACCATGAGGCCGGTTCCATGTAGCCGCACCATGAGGCCAGCCCCATGTAGCCACACCATGTAGCCACACCATGAGGCCGGCCCCATGTAGCCACACCATGAGGCCGGCCCCATGTAGCCGCATCATGCACCATAAGGCTGGCCCCGTGTAGCCCCACCATGAGGCCGGCCCCATGTAGCCACACCATGCACCATAAGGCTGGCCCCGTGTAGCCCAACCATGAGGGCGGCTCCATGTAGCCGCACCATGAGGCCAGCCCCATGTAGCCACACCATGAGGCCTGCTCCATGCACCATAAGGCCGGCCCCATGTAGCCACACCATGCACCATAAGGCTGGCCCCATGTAGCCACACCATGAGGCCGGCCCCATGTAGCCACACCATGAGGGCGGCCCCATGTAGCCACACCATGAGGGCGGCCCCATGTAGCCACACCATGAGGGCGGCCCCATGTAGCCACATCATGAGGCCGGCCCCATGTAGCCACACCATAAGGCTGGCCCCGTGTAGCCGCACCATGCACCATAAGGCCAGCCCCATGTAGCCTCACCATGAGGGCGGCTCCATGTAGCCACACCATGAGGCCAGCCCATTGTAGCCGCACCATGAGGCTGGCCCCACGTAGCCACACCATGAGGCCGGCCCCATGTAGCCACAGCATGTGGACAGCCCCTTGTAGCCACACCATAAGGTCGACTCCATATAGCAGCATCATGCGGCTGGCCCCATGAGGCTGGCCTCATGTAGCCACACCATAAGGCCAGCCCCATGTAGCCACACCATAAGGTCAACCCCATGTGGCCACACTATGCACCATGAGGCTGGCCCCATGTAGCCATACCATGCATCATAAGGCCAGCCCTATGTAGCCACACCATGTGGCTGGCCCCATGTAGCCACACCCTAAGGTTGGCCCCATGTAGCCACATCACGCACCATAAAGCCGGCCCCATGTAGCCGCACCATACGGCCGGCCCCGTCTAGCCGCATATTTGGGTATAGATCTAAATTTTGATTTTGAATAAGCTTGAACTATAGGGAACTAAACTTATTTTAAATATATTATTACATTTGGTGTTGCTAGAGATTTAATACTATTTTTTTCATGGAATCCAAGATGGCTGGTTTAATAAACAAGACTGGATACTTGTCATAGAATATTTGACTAAGATATGGACGCCAAGCACCTTGGTCAGTGCAGACCACACACTCCCTTCAGGACAACTTACAAGCACACACTGACGTCGGTACGAGTACAGCAGCCGATGGTCCAGGCCTCGCATCACGTGGCCTTGTGACGTCAGAACGTCGTTCATCTCGCACGCGCAGACTAAGTAGGGCAGGGCACTCGCATAACTAGAAGGCAATTGTTGACATACATGTATCTGTAGATGGTACAGCTTACAGTGTATGTAGATGGTACAGCTTACCAACATGTGTATATGGGTCGTTCTCAGAAGTTGTGTACCAATAGTGTGACATCAGTACCAGAAAATCAAAATGCTGCCAAAGTCCTATAAGCAAGTTTCCTCAATGTGTATGTCCTTTTGCATCTGAATAATTGAAAATAAACATATTCTGGCATTTTAAGTAGGTCAAATGATGCTCACACCCAATAAATAGCAGTATAGCATGGAAACCAATCTGACTCCAAAATCAAATATTTTCCACACAAAACTTGACATTTTTAGGACATTTCACATGCCACTTGCTTTATAAACAGTAGTAATAATAATTTGAAACCTCATTGCTATGGTTTTGTCTTATTTGTGAATATTAAAGAGAAAAGCAAGAAAATATTAGCAGAGTAACGGATTAGCAGAGTAACAAAGTGGAAACAAACAATTTTACACAAATGTTCGGCTCAAATTTCAATGTTTAGGGGCAATTTCAGGATTTATCTTTTACTATACCATAACTGGGTCCATGCATAGTGTCAAATGGTGAAAATAATTCCTGTACTGTATCTGTACTCAGTGTTTGATACAGAGTTTCATAGTATTTGCAAGTGGAAACGAAATGTTACGATGTTAATGACTCCAGAAAATGTTAACTATTTCATCATTTAAATTTTTTGTTTAGAAATAAATGTCTTCAACTTAATGAAGACATTGTATATGACCATTTGAAGTGAAATGAGCTGTTGTTCAGAGGTTTTCATTAAGTTTGTGACACTTTATTTTCAATGCTGTTGACAATGTCACAAATTAGTGATGTAATTTTCTATGTATTTAGCTACATCCATCCCAATAAGATACATAATACACAATATTAACATTTACTTTTGATCTAAACTATCTCCCACATTATTTGGCTAACTGATGAAATCTAAATATTGACACTCCAATAAAGGGTTTCTTTGAAATATGCATTTCTAGTAAACTACCTCAAGTGGTACACAGCTTCTGAGAACGACCCATATAGACAGTACAGCTTACATGTGTCTGTAGACAGTACAACTTACATACATGTGTATGTAGACAGTACAGCTTACATGTGTATGTAGACAGTACAGCTTACATGTGTATGTACACAGTACAGCTTACATGTGTCTGAAGATGGTACAGCTTACATGTGTCTGTAGATGATACATCCTACAGTGTTTGTAGATGGTAAAGCTTACATACATGTGTATGTAGACAGTACAGGTTACATGTGTCTGTAGATGGTACAGCTTAGTGTTTGTAGATGGTACAGATTACAATGTTAGTAGATGGTACAGCTTACATGTGTCTGTAGACGGTACAGCTTACATGTGTCTGTGGACAGTACAGCTTACATGCATGTGTATGTAGATGGTAAGCTTACATCTGTTTGTAGAAAGTACAGCTTACATGTGTATGCAGACAGTACAGCTTATATACATGTGTCTGTAGATGGTACAGCTTAGTGTTTGTAGATGGTACAGATTACAATGTTAGTAGATGGCACAGCTTACATGTGTCTGTAGACGGCACAGCTTACATGTCTCTATAGATGGTACAGCTTACATGTGTCTGTGGACAGTACAGCTTACATGCATGTGTATGTAGATGGTAAGCTTACATCTGTTTGTAGAAAGTACAGCTTACATGTGTATGCAGACAGTACAGCTTATATACATGTGTCTGTAGATGGTACAGCTTACATGTGTTTGTAGACAGTACAGCTTACATACATGTTGTAAAAATATACGGATTTTCGGTTCGGAATTATATATTGGCAGAGAGCATTACTATTCTTGGGCAACGAGTGGGGAGAAGGTGATGTAATCTAAGAGCAATGATGCCCCACTCACAATATGACATGACATAAGCTATGTGAAATATATGTTCATACATGATGCCTAAGATTAATGAAGAGATGTTCTGATATAAGAGACAGTTCAGGTTTGGGGAAATGTTTCTCTATGTATTCATAAAGAATTCAATTGGAGAAAAAGGACATTTTAATATATATATATATTTGTAACTGTTTGCAACTACCTGTTACCATGGTGGCGATGGGCCAGCACTCCAGCCTAATCTGCATATACACCGAGAGAACGCCTGCAGCTGGGTTGAGTGACCGCCACCCCGACTGGGTGGTGCCACCCTCCCAGGCTGTGGGGGTGCCTGATTGGCTGGCTGTGGGATGTCCATTCACCCCCTCCCCTCTGGCCTCTGACCACACTAGCCTCACTTAATTATTGATTATGAAGGACCGACACTCCAGTCACACTGGACAGCGGCACTCTACTCCTGGCTCTTGAGTGAGACACACCTACTCTAGAGCAGTACCCCAGACACTCTGTCTGATGCTACCAAATTTCATATATCCAAATTGAGTGTGTGAAACAACCATAGGACTCCGGTTCAATGGGCTGTAGGCACTGATTCATAGACAGACTATAGAGGCAATGAGATTCTGTGTGGGCAGAAGGTAAGGGGTTAGGGTGATAGGTCACTGAGAGCTGAACAGGACTTCATGCCAATAAAGCAAAACATCCTCACTGTCTATCTTTGTGACTTGTCTTCCTTTCTTCCTTAGTAGTGGTTAATGAGTTGGTAGTTTTGGTTTGAATAACAACATCACAGGTGAAATGAAGGGGGAAGAGTATATGGTATTATCTGGTGTTCATGACGGCCGATATCCAGCAATATTATAATGTGTCTGTAGATGGTACAGCTTACATACATGTGTCTGTAGACAGTACAGCTTACATACATGTGTCTGTAGATGGTACAGGTTACATGTATCTGTAGACAGTACAGCTTACATGTATATGTAGATGGTACAGCTTACATGTGTCTGTAGACAGTACAGCTTACATGTGTCTGTAGATGGTACAGCTTACATGTGTCTGTAGATGGTACAGCTTACATACATGTGTCTGTAGACAGTACAGCTTACATACATGTGTCTGTAGATGGTACAGCTTACATGTATCTGTAGACAGTACAGCTTACATGTATATGTAGATGGTACAGCTTACATGTGTCTGTAGACAGTACAGCTTACATGTGTCTGTATATGGTACAGCTTACATGTGTCTGTAGATGGTACAGCTTACATACATGTGTCTGTAGACAGTACAGCTTACATGTGTCTGTAGATGGTACAGCTTACATGTGTCTGTAGATGGTACAGCTTACATGTGTCTGTAGACAGTACAGCTTACATGTGTCTGTAGATGGTAAGCTTACATGTGTCTGTAGACAGTACAGCTTACATGTGTCTGTAGATGGTACAGCTTACATGTGTCTGTAGACAGTACAGCTTACATGTGTATCTAGATGGTAAGCTTACATATGTATGTAGACAGTACAGCTTACATTTGTCTGTAGATGGTACAGCTTACATTTGTCTGTAGTCAGTACAGCTTACATGTGTCTGTAGATGGTACAGCTTACATACATGGCTATGTAGACAGTACAGCTTGCATGTGTCTGCAGACAGTACAGCTTACATGTGTCTGTAGATGGTACAGCTTACATATGTATGCAGACAGTACAGCCTACATGTGTCTGCAGATGGTACAGCTTACATACATGTGTCTACAGACAGTACAGCTTACTTACATGTGTATGTAGACAGTACAGCTTACATGTGTCTGTAGATGGTACAGCTTACATGTGTCTGTAGACAGTACATCTTATATGTCTCTGTAGACAGTACAGCTTACATGTGTATGTAGGCAGTACATCTTACATGTGTATGTAGATAGTACAGCTTACATGTGTATGTAGACAGTACAGCTTACATGTGTATGTAGATAGTACAGCTTACATGTGTATGTAGATAGTACAGCTTACATGTGTATGTAGACAGTACAGCTTACATGTGTCTGTAGATAGTACAGCTTACATGTGTATGTAGACAGCACAGCTTACATGTGTCTGTAGATGGTACAGCTTACACGTGTCTGTAGATGGTACATTTTAGATGTCTCTGTAGACAGTACAGCTTACATGTGTATGTAGATGGTACAGCTTACATATGTATGCAGACAGTACAGCTTACATGTGTCTGCAGATGGTATAGCTTACATGTGTCTGCAGACGGTACAGCTTAGATGTGTCTGTAGACGGTACAGCTTACATATGCCTGTAGACAGTACATCTTAGATGTCTCTGTAGACAGTACAGCTTACATGTGTGTAGACGGTACATCTTACATGTGTGTAGATGGTACATCTTACATGTGTCTGTAGATGGTACAGCTTACATGTGTCTGTAGATGGTACACCTTACATGTGTCTGTATACAGTACAGCTTACATGAGTGTGTAGATGGTACAGCTTACATGTGTCTGTAGATGGTACAGCTTACATGTGTCTGTAGACGGTACAGCTTACATGTGTCTGTAGATGGTACATTTTAGATGTCTCTGTAGACAGTACAGCTTACATGTGTCTGTAGATGGTACAGCTTACATGTGTATGTAGACAGTACAGCTTACGTGTCTGTAGATGGTACAGCTTACATGTGTATGTAGACAGTACAGCTTACATGTGTCTGTAGATGGTACAGCTTACATGTGTATGTAGACAGTACACCTTACATGTGTCTGCAGATGGTACAGCTTACATGTGTATGTAGACAGTACGGCTTACATGTGTCTGTAGATGGTACAGCTTACATGTGTCTGTAGACAGTACATCTTACATGTGTCTGCAGATGGTACAGCTTACATGTGTATGTAGACAGTACGGCTTACATGTGTCTGTAGATGGTACAGCTTACATGTGTATGTAGACAGTACACCTTACATGTGTCTGCAGATGGTACAGCTTACATGTGTATGTAGACAGTACGGCTTACATGTGTCTGTAGACAGCACAGCTTACATGTGTCTATAGACGGTACAGACCTGGTTGTCTGTAGACTATGCAGCTTCCACACCTGGTTATCTACAGACTGCAGCTTACAGACCTGGTTGTTTGCAGACTGAAGCTTACAGATCTGGTTGTCTGTAGACTGCAGCCTACAGACCTGGTTGTCTGTAGACTGCAGCCTACAGACCTGGTTGTCTGTAGACTGCAGCCTACATACCTGGTTGTCTGTAGACTGCAGCTTACAGACATGGTTGTTTGCAGACTGCAGCTTACAGAGCTAGTTGTCTGCAGACTTACAGCATAAGCACTGACAGGTGTACCCAATGACTGGTGTTGTACCTTTCATTGTGGAACTGTTCAACCCCAGCCAAGAAGATGAGCGTAGTCCTCCTGAACTCATGGTAGTCAAGGTGCCATTGCTGAAACAAACAGACATGACAACAATAAGTACAGACAGCGCTTAGACAAAGTCAAACATTAATAGAAACAGATTTATAGTGACAACAAATGACACATAGTGCTGTCTTAACACAAGATATTTAAAGAGTTAGAATTTACATCTCTTATAATTAAGCATGTTGGTGTGGCTAGCACGGGTGATTTGCGAACGAGGCTGCTCTACTTTCTCACTTTCCTCGGCCCTGCTAGGCACCGCTCCTCGCCACTTCGCCTCGGCTCTCTTTCCTGCACACATCACTTCCCCACCCACTCACCCTCTTACCTGGGGGGTGAGCGCTGATCATCTCTCTGCTAACTCCTCATCACTGCCTGCTTACTTGGACTCATCCTGTCCATCTTCTCTCCCAGCTTTGATTAACAGCACACCAGTCTGTGCAAATAGCAGAACGATTGAGCCCATGCCGTCCGGTTGAATCACGAACGACTGGGCCCATGTCACCCGCTTGACTCACGAATGACTGGGCCGATGCTGCCCGCTTGACTCACGAATGACTGGGCCCACGCTGCCTGCTTGCCTCACAAATGCCAGACGTCCAGCAGGTTACTGATTACTTTTGATTAATAAACTTCTATAAACCATCTCATGTCTGCTCATTCTGTCCGAGTGAATTGAATTAGACAATATTTACACAGCACGAGATAATATATCCACAAACAAGACACCAAAAGAAAAATATTCCTTCATTTAATATTCATCCCGTCGGATGTAAGCACTGTTTGCTATGCTGCATGATTGGTGCAATACATCAGAGTGCTTCAAAGCAAAATAGATTCCTTAAATTAAACGAAGCACAGTCCGGCTGTGCTACTAACCTTGTATTGCTTAAGTGTGACCTCTGTCATGGCCTGGGTGGTGGCTCGTTCTGCCTTCTTCGCCTCATTAAGTATTTGCTGGATACTGAAAACAGATTTTACAAAGGATGGGTTAATTGTGGTACAAATTGTTAATATTTGTTGGACACTGGAATTGGATAAGTTATCGTGACCCAGATGTAATGAGTCGCTGCCTTATCCTACAGAGAAGCCAACAGATTTGGTACGGTAGTTTCTTTTATTGTGCAAAGAAACACACACAAAATAATCTTCAACTAAATATAATTGCATATAGCTTACAGACCTGGTTGTTTGCAGACTGAAGCTTACAGATCTGGTTGTCTGTAGACTGCAGCCTACAGACTTGGTTGTCTGTAGACTGCAGCCTACACACCTGGTTGTCTGTAGACTGCAGCTTACAGACATGGTTGTTTGCAGACTGCAGCTTACAGAGCTGGACTGTGGGTGCTGAGTGCCATAAGAGTCTTGGCAATATCATCATCATCATCATCATGCTGTCTGTCGCGATGTGACAAAGACTGCTTTCATTACTTGACTGCCGCTCTCCATTTAGCTCTCTGCTGTGAAAGTGATATCCATGAGTCGGTCTTAATGTCTCTCAACTTCAGGTTTCTCTTGATGGTATCCTTGAACCGGAGACAGTTGAGAATAGATACATTTCATGAAAGCTGCCTGCAAAAGTGTTGAAGTGCTGCTGGCTTTTGCAAGTTACCAGCGGCACTCTCTCGGGGAGCAAATAGACGTTTCACACCGGCAAGAACATGTTAAGACAGGCGCAAAACTATTTGTCCCTGCAGTGGCTGGTTGGGAGATGTTGGGAGTTCCATACATCAACCGCCCTTGATGCTGCCACAGTGACATGCTTTTCTGTTTAGGGTTTGCTCCCTTAGCCTTCGGTTCTTTCAAGAACCTGTACCACAAGGCAGTGGTTTACAACTCTGCAGGGCAGGGGCGTTAAACTCCCTGAGGTGTTGCAATACCTGCAATACCTGCATACCACAATCAGAAAGTCGAAGAAGATACTATTTGAACAAAAAGAATTATTAATCCATATTGTTTGTGTTCCTAACTATCAGTGATGTTAATTGCGTTAAAAAAACACTTTAACGAGGCCCCTGCGTCAGATGATGCGCCATCCTTCAAGGTTCCTGTGCCAATGCCAGCTTCTCCCCTTTGGATTATCCGTCACTCCAGGCAACAATTAAGTATTTGGCTTATCGTTTGAATCTTAATCCGGAAGATTACTCTTCCCATTTGCTTCGCCGAGGGGGGTGCACCTTTCTTGCCATGCAAGGTGCACCTCTTGAGGAGATTAAGACAAGGGGGGACTGGTCATCAGACACCGTATTTGCCTATATATGTTCTCCTCTTTCAGAGCGTATCCTTTCAGAGCGTATCCTTGGCAATATAGATATCTATATAACCCACAGAGCCCATCAAGGAAAGCCTCAGTTCTGAAAACTGCCTCATTTCCGAAAACTGCTTTCAACACTTCCTTAAGACAATAAGAGGAATTAGTTTAAATTTAAAAAAACATTGATATCTTTGATCCTAGTAATACCGCATGTCAGCAAAGGCAGCGACAGGTACCAGATATCCCCCCCCGTCCCTCACACAGCCGCGTGCTGGGGTTCTGTGGTGGTGGGGCTCACCTGTGGCGGGGCTCACCTGTGGTGGGGCTCACCTGTGGTGGTGGTGGGGCTCACCTGTGGTGGTGGGGCTCACCTGTAGTGGGGCTCACCTGTGGTGGTGGGGCTCACCTGTGGTGGGGCTCACCCACCTGTGGTGGTGGGGCTCACCTGTGGTGGTGGGGCTCACCTGTGGTGGTGGGGCTCACCTGTGGTGGTGGGGCTCACCTGTAGTGGGACTCACCTGTGGTGGGACTCACCTGTGGTTTGGCTCACCTGTGGTGGTGGGGCTCACCTGTGGTGGGGCTCACCTGTAATGGGGCTCACCTGTGGTGGGGCTCACCTGTGGTACAACTCACCTGTGGTGGGGCTCCTGCAGCTGGATGAGGCTGAACTGCTCCAGGACAACGCGCGTCATGAGGGCGGGCTCCAACACGGCGTTAACCTTCTGGTACACCACCAGGTGGTACAGGCGCGGGTCCTGCAGTGGCATGCTGCTCTCCACCGACTTGGCCAGTGCTTCTAGCCGCTTCATCTCCGACTCCAGTACCTGGCAACGACAAGCGCAATACCACAGTGCATTTTATACAGACAGGCGCAACATGGTGCAAGAAGACGAAGACAAAACAAACACAGCCTGATGAGTGACAACTGCTTTAACTAAGGTTTCATAATCTGTTGGATTTTCCCACTAGATTTTTTAGTTAAGCATAATTTGACATGTATGGCCTAATAACTTTTAGAGACATTTGAAGTGCAATCATGTAAAATAATTTGTGTGAAGACAAGTGGTATGTACCATTACTACATTAACCTTTTTTGTTGTTCTTTTACGTCCTAGCAACATCGAAGTACAGGTCATGTCGTTGTCTGTACAAGCTAATGTGTCTTAATATCCTTAAGATCACCACCAGGTCATCACCTCTTGGTAGCCCCCCCCCCCCACTAGATCATAACCTCTTGGAAGCCCCCCCCCCCCGCACCAGGTCATCACCTCTTGGAAGCCCCCCCCCCCAAACCACCACCAGATCATCACATCTTGGAAGCCCCCCCACCACCACCTCCAGGTCATCACCTCTTGAAGGCCCCCCCCCAACCACCACCAGGTCATCACCTCTTGAAAGCCCCCCACCACCAGGTCATTGCCTCTTGAAAGCCCCCCCACCCACCCCCAACCCCCTACCAGGTCATCACCTCTTGGAAGCACGCCCCCCCAACCACACCAAGGTCATCACCTCTTGAAAGCCCCCCCCCCCCCAAACCACCACCAGGTCATCATCTCTTGGAAGCACGCCCCCACACCAGGTCATCATAAGCACAGGTCATCACCTCTTGGAAAGCATCACTTGACCCTTTGTTCTTAAAGGTGTCTGATGAGAGGACGCGGCGCAGGGCGTCCAATGTTGACATGGAGACCAGAGTTGCATGCTGGGTGGCAAGACTGGGCGGGGGGCGCACCACTGGCACCGCCTTCTCGTCCTTTACCTCTCCTGGAACACAACAGTATTCATCATCTCATGCCTACTCCGGGACCATCAGCGTACATTTGAACATCCATTCTCAGAAGAACCATTATATTCCATTGAATTGAAAGATATCGTACCTGTAGGTCTTAATATAGAGAAGTGCAGGTGTGCTTCTCATATCGAAGACCAAGGACAAATGTTAGCCCCTAAATGAGCGAAGTTCACACATTATCAACATGTTGTCCCTATAAACAGTTCCAGAACTAACAGTTCTCGGGCAGTGACAAGACCAACACGCAGTACCTTGTTGAGGCGCTGGTGTAGGCGGGTTGAGGTTGCGGTGTTGCTGCTCCGCATCCCATTCAGCCATCTCATTTGCGAAGCGCTTATTGTCTTCCATTACGAGTTCGTCAAGATCGGGAGGCAGTAACTCCAGGCCGGCCTGGTCATTTTGACATGTATCGCCATCAGCTGGTAGCAAACACAGATCATGAGGGACCGGGATCTTACACCATGCCAGTACCTGAGGTCAGAGCAGGATGGCAAGGTCCGAACAGGACTTAACGGTTCGCATTCAACGCTATACAAAACTCTTTGAAAAAAGAAATTGACTCATTTGATGATAGTAGTTTTCGAAGTAGATGTGATATAAAGGACGCCACAAAGTGTGCTACTGGTAAGTGGAAAGTCTCTAGTGTCAGCTAACATGCCATGCAAGCTAAAGTAAAGGACAGGTCGATGGTATGTGGACAGGGGAGAGGGAGCAGGAGTGAGCACTTAACTCAGCACACATCATTATGCACCAAAATTAACAGAAGACTTTTTAAGACTACTTTGTAAAATTGTCATAGAGTACCACTGGACTGACCAAGGGACTGTCTCGGTGCAGGCTGGTATGACTTGACTCACCACTTACGACCTTGAAGAGGTGCTGGCTGGTGGCCCGCACGTACATGAGGCAGTAGGCGGACGCGTTGTGGTAGCCGCCCACTGACTCTTTCTCCAGCTCATGCCACGATGCCTCGCTGACTGTGATGTCGTTGAACTTGAGCCACGTGTTGAAGTGTGGGCTGTGCACGTAGGCCCAATAGTGCCCGGATGCAGCCTGGCCCTCGTGCACCAGCACGGCATGCAGGCGGTATGCGTGCTGTATGGTTGGAGAAAAGTCGTCAGTGACATCACAGAGAACAGGCTGCTTTATTAGTGACACCAGCCTATATCAGACTTTCAGTGTCATCACAGAGAACAGGCTGCTTTATTAGTGACACCAGCCTATATCAGACTTTCAGTGTCATCACAGAGAACAGGCTGCTTTATTAGTGACACCAGCCTTTATCGAACTGCTAGTGTCGTCACAGAGAACAGGCTGCTTTATTAGTGACACAAGCCTTTATCAAACTGTCAGTGTCGTCACAGAGAACAGGATGCTTTATTAGTGACAAAAGCCTTTATCAAACTGTTGGTGTTGTCACAGAGAAGAGGCTGCTTTATTAGTGATACCAGCCTTTATCAAACTGTCAGCGTCATCACAGAGAACAGGCTGCTTTATTAGTGACACCAGCCTTTATCGGGCTGTCAGTCTCATCACAGAAGAGGCTGCTTTATTAGTGACACCAGCTTTTATCGAACTGCTAGTGTCATCACAGAGAAGAGGCTGCTTTATTAGTGACACCAGCCTTTATCGACATGTAAGTGTCATCACAGAGAAGAGGCTGCTTTATTACTGACACCAGCATTTATCAAACTGTCAACGTCATCACAGAGAACAGGCCTCTTTATTGGTGACACCAGCCTTTATCAGGCTATTAGTGTCATCACAGAGAAGAGGCTGCTTTATTAGTGACACCAGCCTTTATCAGGGTGTCAGTGTCATCACAGAGGCTGCTTTATTAGTGACCCCAACCTTTATTGAACTGTCAGTGTCATCACAGAGAACAAGCTGGGTTGGGTTTTTTAAATAACTTTATTACATTCGTTGATTAAAGTTGCGTAGTCCGATGATTTTGAGTTTCTGTTATTTCCTGAGATAAAGATATTAGGTTGATCATTATAATCTACCTAACATTAGATTGAAGTAAGAATCTCTATCATTTAAAATAAAGGTTACTTCAATCTTACTAAGATTGAAGTAACCTTTATTTTAAATGCCTAACTTTTGAGATATTTGAAGTGCAAATGTGCAAAAATTAATTTTAGCAAGCTTGCCAAAACACCATAGGCTTATGCAGTCACGGGTTCTATTAAATTGACTAAGCATTCCCTTATATGTGGTGACAAATGCTTAATAAGTGCACCAGATTCTAAGTTAGATATGCATAATCAAATCTGGATACATTTTTTCGTTTTGAAAATTTGATGTTTTGATCTGACCATGCAGCTTTAAGTAGGGAAAATTTCAATCGTGGACAGTTGGTTTTCCACTCCCTGCCCTGTTTGTAATGCAGAGTGCTAGACTAGGTAGTGACAAGCATCCATTATTAAGTCATTACTTTGACGACATGCCAGACAGGAAGTTGGCGTGGTTTTCACAAGATGGCAGGTCCAACCTCTACCGTTGGTTACCAATAGGTCTTCAAACCATGTGACAATTACCACCGTGTCCATGTCTGACGTGTAGACCGACTGGTCAACGATCGCAGTCAGTGAGATTTATCTAGTTTTCGACGTTTTATGAGTGTTGTAAAGATTCCACAATTAAAATTGCTTTTCTAACAGAACCTCAGATAATGACGGTGATGTAGCCAAGACAGCCATTGATAAGGACACATGTTGCTGACGACGAAATTATATTAGCGTTGGAATGAAATAAAGCACCAAATCCCCCACATATGATAGTTGTAATCATCTTTTACTTCTAGAAGTTAATTAGTCGGTATAAATAGACCCTAGGGGAAGCAAAGTAGGATACCCTTAAAATGTAAAAAACATATCAATGAAACAAAACGCACAAGGTAGAAGCAGACAACATTTTGAAAGACCCAGATATATTTCGGAGAAACAAACGAAATTGGTAAGAAAACAAGATATGTGTAATAAAAATGCATTGTGTGAGGAAACTTTGTAGAGACGGACGACATTTGGCACTGGTAGCTGCGCGCTTACTTACTTGTTTCAGGGACTCCTCGCTGTACATGGCGCCCATCGTCAGCTCAAGACTGCCAATACCTGCCTGAAGCTCTGTAGTAACCAACCACAAACACCAGCTTTAAGCCCAGCTACCTGCTCGACTTTATCTTTATTTGGGTTCAAGTCTTAGACAAGCGTTTATCCTCAACGAAACCAAAGGCAGAATTAGTTGGGTTTTTATTATAGTTTGGTTTAAAAAGAGCACGAGACTCTCTGAGAAGGGACAAAGTGAACACACTACAGCTTCACTGATTGACTCAGTGCCCGTGTGCACGTGCCCGTGGAAGGGGAGAGTGGAGGTGGTCAGACAAGTGAAGCTTGCTGCCATGGTAACGAGGTGAGGTGGTCAGACAAGTGAAGCTTGCTGCCATGGTGACGAGGTGAGGTGGTCAGACAAGTGGAGCTTGCTGCCATGGTGACGAGGTGAGGTGGTGAGACAAGTGACGCTTGTTGCCATGGTGACAAGGTGAGTGCACGCTCGTCCCTACAGTGGCGCACCTACTTCACTGCATGACCGGGCGTAGTGAATCAGGGTTTCACCCAAACTAACTGAGGGGCTCGGTGAAGCTATACTAAGACGGCTCACTCAGCCTGTACTGTGTAATCAAAATGATCAGACCCACCACTTGGTGCGCTGACTGTTCTCTTGGTTAAACAGGTGCTATATTATATGTATAAATGTATATATGAATGTGAAAGATGTGTGATGATGGCGATGCTGATGATGATGGGTATTTGTTCATAGCAATTTCATATTGATGTGTATTCATACTTACCTGTGTAATTGTATGTGTTTACATGTGAAATACCAACCATCAGCCGGGCTGATCAAACCCACCACAAGGTGGCACTGCAAAATTTACATTACCATGGGAGAGATAGGGAGTGAGCTGTCTTAGTATTATAGGGTCTTTGGTGAAGCTCTTACTGAACACACTGCATTACCATGGGAGATATAGGGAGTGAGCCGTCTTAGTATTATAGGGTCTTTGGTGAAGCTCTGACTGAACACACTGCTCGCCCCTCACACAACGAGTCCAAAGACAAGTTGTGGATAAATAAAGGTAAGCTGACCTTTGACGTCGTTCTCCACCTCCGTCCTCCACCGGGTGAGGCAGCTCTGTAGCACCTGCAGTTCTTTAGGGGCGACATCTCGCGGCGCCGGCTGACCGTCCCTCCCAGAGGGCGCCACCGGCGGTTGGCTGTCGACACCAGGGTCCACCATAGCTGGTTGTTGCTCGTCCCCAGCAGTGGGCGCCCCCATGCCAGGCCCGGTGTCCGTGTGAGGGCGGGGAGGGGCGGGTGGGGAGGGGGTCGGCTCCGTGGGGGATTTCTTTGGCGTGAGATTAGGAGAGTCCGTCTGCATACTGGAAAACGGGTGGGAAACGTACAGTTAACAAGCATTTTACTGACTGACACTTAAACTTTAACCAGATGGGATGGCAGAAAGAGTTAGAGCGTCCGTCTCCCGTGTTGGTAGATTGTGGGATCGAACCCTGGTCGAGTCAAACCAATTGATACTTGCCGCTTCCTAGCCTGACACTCAGCATTCTTAGGACAGTGCAAGGAGCAGTGGAATGAGGAAGACCAATCGTCCGCGATTCAAATTTTCCCTACTTAATCAACTAATTCGCAGCGCTCGGACAGAGGACATAACACAGGTTTAACGACTTATATTTATTCAATGAGTATTCAGAATTATCAAGATCATAATAGTCTTCATCACAGGGATGAAAGTGTTCTCCGGGAAAAAAAGCGGAGATGCTGATATTCTCCCATAGGTTTAGCATTGTCAGGGAATTGCGGAAAATTCCCGCAAGTCGGGTTTCATATATATTGGTATACGCTGATAATGCTGCACCATTTGAAGCATGTATTAGTAATGTATGCTGATAGTGTGGCGGCACTTGGAGCATTTATTAGTAGTATATGCTGATAGTGCTGCGGAGTCTCCACCACTTATTAGTGCTGTGGGATTGAAAAATCCCGGAAATCCGCGGAATCGCAGAGATTTTTCATCCCTGTCATCATAATAGTCTAATCAATAAGATAATCAAGAATCAGTAAAGTGTCAGTGCCACGTGAGGCGAGCGAGGCTGACTCTGTCGGAGGTGGCTGGCACTGTGGCGTGGAAGGCTGCCGTCCGGAGTGTCAGTCGAGTGTTCATGGTGAATGCAGGTAATCAGAAGGGTCGTATAGCTGGAGTGAGATGAGGAGACAATCAACATCAGTATCAGTAGTCAGGTTGAGGAAATCAGCACTTAACCCATCAGGTTTAAAAGTGCTGATGGGGAAGCAGTAATAGGTGTTTCCTTGAGGTAGAGGTTGATGGCGTCACTGGACCAAGAGCCTGCCTGACGGATATCAGCGAGTGGCAGCTTGACTGCGTGGCAAGCCTGGGCGGCGCCGCGTCTAAGGCTGTGTAATGTCAGGGAGGAGTTCTCAGGAAGCACGGCAGCAGCTGCGAGTGCGAGGGGTCTGGTCAGGAGGGGGGTGGTGAGGTAGCTACCGGACGGGAGGAGGAGGAGCGTGAGTGGCGGGTGGCGGGGGGGAAAGAGTTGATGCATAAGCGGACCAGAGGGATAATGGGTAGCAAGGGGAGGCAGGAAAAGCCGGAAGTGCAAAGAGGAGGGGAGGTTGGGTCTGAAATCGGGTCTTAGTGGAACGGAAACTCATGAGGAGGACGTCTGGGTGGGGTGCGACGTCATGAAACATTAGTGCATGGGGTCCTATGGCAGTCTCGGAATGTGAGACTAAATTACTCTGCCTCACCAATGTTAGGTAGCCAATCAGGAGCGCTGCCCCGAACACGGCTGCTTCCGGTCCGAGGGTAACCAGGAAGTGAACTAATCTGGCTAGATCAGGGGGCTTGAGTGGATAAGCCCTAGTAACAATATGGAGTGAGTTCTTAATGCCTCTCTTAAGTATACGGACCTGTTCGGTATTGAACAGGAGGGCGGGCCCAGCCACGGGGGAAAGCCAAGTCTTAACGGAACTAAAGTAATTATAAATGGACCCAGGGGCTCTAAGGCGTGAGGCAAGATGGATCAACAAGGAGAGTATGTCATAAGCTGTGTTCACACGGGCAAAATATAAAGCGATTCAGCCAAGGCGAATACTACGAATCGATTTAGCCGCCCGTTAACACGGGCAGTACTTGGGCCGGAAATCGATATCAGCGCATGAGCAAGTCCAGTCTGACCAGCGCCAGTTTTCGGTTAGGCGACGTCACCACGAGAGAGTGGGTTTGACCTAGATATGTATGGACTGAATCGTATTGGTTTGGAACGATCAAAACTTCTGCTGGGCAGTGAAAACATTAAAATAAATGATGAAAAGAATATCTGTGCCCAGCTAGCGGTTTCATAGACTAAATTATATAATATGCGCTTTTGATCGACCGGAAAGTCAACAAACTAAGGTCTCGACTGCACATGCGTATGAGGTCCTTAATCCGCCTAATTACGTTCACACGGGCAAAATAAATCGATTCACAGAAATCGATTTACGTAATCTACCTCTACAAGTGGTTTACAATATGCGGATCACAGAAATCGATTCAGCCCTAATTCGACTCAGACGCCCGTTCACACGAGAAATGTGTGTCAAACTAGGCAAGTCGATTTCTACGAATCGATTTACATTGCCCGTGTGAACAGGGCTATAGAGTGAGGGCTGGAAAGGGTCGACGTCATGGTCTTTACAGAAAGTGAGGTAGACTGTGAGGTGCAGTCGCTTATTGGACCAGGTGCCCTCAGCTAGCGCCTTGCTGTACACGCCCAGGATTTGGTGGTGCTGGATCACGGAGTAGCCTGGAAGGTAAAAGCAAAAGAATAAGCTATCTTCCGACTACGTGAGTTTAGATCTCAAAGCTGACAATTGTGAGGGCGGGAGTTACGGAAATCTACTAAAGACCCCGTGTGTTTATTTGTTCTTGCTGTTGTTTGTTTGTTGTTTTACATCCTAGCAACATCTAAGGTCATATCAGGATGGGTACTGACTTGTGACAGTGCGCACTCATGGTGACTTTATAGTGCTGTTCCAGTGGGAAACCAGGCCACCAGCACCATGACCCGCTATCCCACTCAGTCACATTATCCTGACACTGAGCCAACCAGTCCTTGTCCTATCCTCATAATGCCGAGCGCCAGGCTAGGAAGCGACGAGTATCAATTTTTAAGTCAGTGGTTTGACTCAACCAAGGTTCGAACCCACGACCCCACGATCTACCAGCATGGGAGACGGACGCTCTAACTCATTCGGCCATCCCGTCTGGTCTATATTTGTTCTTGCATGGTGAGTTTTACTTGGTTGTTGTGTGGAGCCCTACTCAAGGCATCTGCTAACACTAGTTCTGAACCGGGCCTGTGATTTATTGTTAACATTCAGTGGTGTTGAGCGACTATGGGCCATAGCTGGCGTGCACATGCGCATAGGAAAGGGTCAAGACCAGAACCTGACGAGAGGACCTGTTGGGGTGCTTTGTTATGTTGACAGTTATTGTGAAGTTGTATGGGTCTGGTGGCAGTAGGCATGATAGGGCCAGTATCAGGTTGAAAGCCTCTAGTTGTGTGATGGAAGTGAGTTTCCGAGTGACATCTTCTGGGTATGAGACTGAATAACAGGCTACCGGGGAGAAAGCGCCCGCTCCTTTCAGGGTAGAGTCACATTCTATCTCCCAGGGGGGGGGGGGGGGGGGGAGTGAGGGAAGGAGGATGACTTGTTACGTGAGGAGGCGAACTTGAGGAAACAGTCCTTCAGTATCAGGGGTGAGAAACGGTGATAACCTACCGGGGGAGCGTGCCGCAATGCGGTTTGACGCACTTCGCCAAGTGCTGAAGGTTACCTACTTAGCTTTGGAGCTGTTTGCGTGAAGCTAGCTTTTTGTCTTTCCAGTCAGCCATCCCGTCTGGTGTGGAGGACCGTAGTCTGTGGAAGCGGGGCCGACGGTGTTGTTAGCGCTCTCTGGGGTGGGAGGGAGGGAGGGGGCGGAAGGCGGCGTGGTGGTGAGTGGGGGGGGGGGGCAGTGCGCCGGGGGGGTGGGGTGTTTTACTGTTGCGTTGTGCCACTGACCGGCTACCTGTTACATGTTGTGACGTAACCGAGTGTAGCGTTTGGTGACTCTCGGGTGTGGTAGAGTGTGTCTGCGAACATTCCCCGACGTGAGAATTGGCCCGCCGAAGGTAAATCATGTTTTGATTGCAAGCCTGGGCCGCGTTCAGGGTCCGTCTCGGAGGCGCCTCGGCGACGTCTCGGCGATGCTTTTTGGCCTATTTGCGTTCAGGGTCTGTCTCGGCGACGTCTCGGCGACGCCTCCCTTTTCAGGTTGGAGACAAAAAGCGTCTCGAAAATGGCCGCCGGGCTCAGGGGTTCATCCAATCAGAGCGCAGCATTTCGATTGCAAATGGCCGCCGCCTATGGGGGCGGCCATTTTCGAGGCGACCAACTGCTATTGTTGTTCAGACTAGCCTGACGTCACGGGCGCCTCCGAGGCGCCTCCGAGACGGAGCCTGAACGCCGCCCAGTGTGTGTATGAGTGTGGGGTGTCGAAGTGGAGACTAAGCATGTGTGGTGTGTCGGGGTATTGTGGTCGCCGCGTGACGGTCGGGGGGTGTGTCAGGGGGCGGGGCCAAGGGCAATGATTGATTGATTGATTGGTGGTTTCTTTACGCCGTGTCGGCAGCATAGGCCATATTCACGGCGCAAGGGCAATGAAGGGGCGGGGCCAAGGGCAATGAGGGGGGGGGGAAGGGGAGCGGGGGTTTTTTGTTTCTGGAACAGAGGCGGAATGTATGGGAGGATGACTACAGTAGCCCTAGACGAGGCCGATTTCTGGCCGGCACTTTTCTTATCGTGGTAAGCGCGACGCTTAAGACAATCCTATTCTCTGTGCGCATGCAGTTTTTTAAGACTATAATGCACCATGTGCACATATGAAGAAACTTAGCCGGATGCGTGCCATGTGTAGTACCAAAACCGCATTCCCTCCCCCAATTCCAGTTGTTACATGGGCGCGCGTCGGTGTCTTTGTTATACTCGTTTCTGACATTAGCCGTGTTCACACGGGCAATGTAAATCGATTCGTAGAAATCGACTTGTATAGTTTGGGTTACATTTCGCATGTGAACGCGCGGCTGAGTCGGATTAGGGCTGAATCGATTCCTGTGATCTGGATACTGTAAACCACTTGTCGAGGTAGTTTACTTGAGCCGATTTCTGTGAACCGATTTATTTTGCCCGTGTGAATGCAACCAACTTACTTGATCCGGATTAAGGACGTGACAGTCGAGACCTGAGTTTGTTGACTTTCCGGTAAATTTGCTTTATGAAACCACTAGCTGTGCACAGATATTTTTTTCATCATTTATTTTTAGGGTTTCACTGCCCAGCAGAAGTTTTGACCGTTCCAAAACAATACGATTCAGTCGAAACAGATCTAGGTCGAACCCACTCTCTCGTGCCGACTAACCGAAACTGGCGCTGGTAAGTCTGGACTTGCTCATGCGCAGATATCCACTTCCGCCTTAAACCGACTCAAAGCACTGCCCGTGTGAACGCGAAACACTTTCAAACTAAATCGATTCACATGATTCGCCTTGTCTAAATCACTTTACATTTTGCCCATGTGAACACGGCTAAAGATTGGTTGTGTTGTGTTGAGTTGACGGGAGGGGGCGGGGCACTTGCTGCCGCTGGGTGGGGCACATACTGAGCAGGAGTGTAGCCAGAAAACTGCTGCGAGTGTGAGGCGGGCGTTGTCTGCCTGCTGCCGTACAGATTTCACGCTGCACATCCTTAATGGCCATCTGGTCCTCCCACCCTTGTGGGAGCCTGCCTTCTACAATCAGTTTGAACATTTTTTGAGACATGTTGGCCACTCCCAGAGAGTGGCCATGTGTGCTAACTTTTGTTCATGGTTTATTATGTGCTTAAACCAGGTAGGACGAAGGTTAGGCAACGCAGCTAATGTTCTCAGCGCCTTGAAATATTCATGCCAGGTGGCCTCTCCCATGCCTATGCCTTTGAAAACCTCTTCCCTAGTGATATACAGATGTGGTAAGAAAACGGTACCTTTGGGCTTTTTGATGGTGGTAGCTGTATCCATGAGGAGGTCGACTATTGCGGCTGCAGCATGTTGAGCGTGGGTCTCGACGGGTTGTGCCGGGCGGGCTTCCTGTACGACTCTTTCGGGTGTATCCAGCATTTCAGCCAGGTAGAAGCGAGGTGCGGGGCCTGGGCCGCGTTCATCATACGTCTCGGCGATGCTTTTTGGCTTATTTCCGTTCAGGGTGTGTCTTGGAGACGCCTCCTACTTCAGACAGGAGTTGAAAAGCGCCTAGAAAATGGCCGTCGTATTCAGTGGTTTCAGCCAATCACAGCGCAGCTTTTCCATTGCAAATGGCCACCACCTATGGGGGCAGCCATTTTCGAGGCGACAAACTGCTTATGCAGTTCAGACTAGAGTGACGTCAGGGGCATAGCG
>CM059202.1:18450789-18479849 GCA_030323885.1 Branchipolynoe longqiensis
GTGGGTGAGGTAGGGCGCGGCGGGGTTTCTGCGAACTGCAGGGCGTGTTGCAGAACGTCCTGCAGCGGAAACCGCTTCGCACCGGAACCGTAGTTGATGAACCTGCAACGGGCACCAGACGTCACATGACGTCATGTCACAACAGGCACCGAGCACTCGGCACACCGAAACACTCCATCAACATGCGTGCGACATGCCATGTACAGTTAAGATTCCCTATACAATCTTAGCAGTGCATTTTTCTGGTGCAGTAAAATTGATCAACATTGAGTCTGTAATGATATAACCTCAGATGTTGATAGGATGTTAATCCCTATTCATATACTCACGCTGTGCATTGGGAAGTGTCATTCTGCTTTAGAGAACCGTCTCTGTGATGTCATATTTCGTGTGCCAAAAGGCATTGATCACTCTATGACGTGATACCATTTTACACACACGCAGACCGCTTGACAACGTAAACCATAACGCAGTGACGAAATCACCTCCACATAGGCATCTGTTTCATTCTCTACACATACTTTGCGTACATGGAAACGCACGAATGGAATGCCAGCTTGAGCATCTGCACTGTGATAGCTCAGGGCCAGGTTCTGGAGCCTGTGCAAGGTCACATGGCTTCAGGCCGCCGTCACGTGACCAGGCCCTGCGTCCCTCCCCTGAGCCCCGTGCCGCCCCTCGGAGCGGAGAGTACCCACAAGTAGCACAAATTAAACACCCAGACCTCGTACTTGGTGAGAATAGCAACGGTAAGCAGTGCGTAAAGAATCTACAGGTGGAGGTAGGGCATTAACACGTCACGTGTGTTTACGGAACCAGTAAGCTGCAGCACAGTGAGTACATGTGGCCAAGTCTGTTCAAACAACGTCACCCCATGCTGCACTGAGAGTACATTGACAAATGTGCAATTTAAAATATCAAACCAAGTCACCGAATCTTCACTTACTTGTCAAGTTTTCCTTGCAATATATGCAGTTGCTCCTTTAACCCTTTCAGTTCTTCCCGTTTTTTCCTAGTTATCTGTTTATTTGCTAACATATACCTGAAAAACAAGAGGATGTTGACTGAAATTCAATACCTTATCAGGCCTCCTTATACAATTGTTCCTTTTTTCTCTTTTCTTCTCCTGTCTTTTCTAAATTCTATGTAAAAACTGACCAAAATAAAATAACTACATCGCTCATAAATTAGTAATCTAATTACCGTCCGTAAATTCTATGCGACAACACATACCATGTCATTATTATTCAAATACCTGTTTATGCAATACGTTTAATTTTGGTTAAATCAAACATCTCCATTCAAGGCGTTCCCTGCTCTTTTTGAAAAGCCTTGACTTTCAGAGCTTGGATTCTGGAGTCCTAAAATTCCAAACTGTTCAAGACTAAAAGAGGCCTACACAATCTCAATGTAGCTAACATAGTTCTTTTATAAATCCGTCAAACAGCCATGCTAATTTGGGGACAGCCCACCAGCTGCTGCAATAGTTGGCTCCTGGAAGCGACACGATCTTGCTACGTCAGCTTTATCATACTACACCATCGTTTCTAATGCAAAACGTGGATATGTCGAAAGGACATGCGCTTCGGCATTGTAACATATTTATTGAGTTGAATAAAAACATTGAACAAAAATAACAGAAAGGTAGTTTGAAGCAGCGAAATAAGAGCTAATTTCTACAAGTGACAACTAATTAGCCCAGTGGCAAAAGGTGCAGTCTGGGCATTTAAAGGCAGATGATTACTTTTGTTGTAAATGTAATTTGAGGGTATTTTCGGTGTGGGTGCAGCTGAAAGCGCCAGATAGTGGCTGTAAAGACGCCTTAATGTTGATGGCCACTGAGTGCTTGCAACAGGGCTAATCATGAACGAGGTGTACAACAGATGAACTTGCAACAGGTGCCTACATAGCCCTGTCCGTCCTCCCTCACCACGGGCCCGGGTCGCTTCTACTACAGGCTTTACAGCAACTGCAGAGAAAGGCATTATTTGTGTGACAAGTCAGGGCGGCTTTACTGTACTCAATAACCACATGACGTCTTAGCAATCCTCATACTATTTACGGAGTTATCATAACCAATCACGTGACACAAATAGGTCCGTCTCCAGGCATTGCAATGAATATTACCAGAGAGATGATGTCAGCTGTATCAGTTAAGCATTTGATGTGATAGGTTTGAAGCCCTGATGCTATGGAAACTGGCAGCCGCCTGGTCTCACCTGTCCATGTAGATGAGGTTTGGGAAGTGGAGCTTATTGTGGATTTTCTCTGGCCGTCCTAGATTCTGGTTGAAGTGAAACCGAGACAGCTCGAAGGTGAGTACTGGAGGAAGGCGCGTGAACCATTGCTGGAATGTAAGTAGTGCACATGTAACAATGTGTTCTCAAGCATGCTGGAATGTAAGTAGTGCACACATAACTGTTTCCTTAAACACACTGGAATGTAAGTAGTGCACACATAACAATGTGTTCTCAAACATGCTGGAATGTAAGTAGTGCACATGTAACAATGTGTCCTGAAACATGCTGGAATGTAAGTAGTGCACACATAACTGTGTCCTGAAACATGCTGGAATGTAAGTAGTGCACACATAACTGTGTCCTGAAACACGCTGGAATGTAAATAGTGCACACATAACTGTGTCCTGAAACATGCTGGAATAGAAGTAGTGCATGCATAACTCTGCCCTGAAACACGCTGAAATGTAAGTAGTGCACACATAATTCTGTCCTGAAACATGCTGGAATGTAAGTAGTGCAGACATAACTGTGTCCTGAAACATGCTGGAATGTAAGTAGTGCACACATAACTGTCCTGAAACATGCTGGAATAGAAGTAGTGCACACATAAGTGTCCTGAAACACATTGAAATGTAAGTAGTGCACACATAACTGTGTCCTGAAACACACTGAAATGTAAGTACTGCACACATAACAAGATGTCCTGAAACATGCTGAAATGTAAGTAGTGCACACATAACTGTCCTGAAACATGATGGAATGTAAGTAGTGCAGACATAACTCTGTCCTGAAACATGCTGGAATAGAAGTAGTGTACACATAAGTGTCCGGAAACACATTGAAATGTAAGTAGTATACACATAACAATGTGTCCTGAGACATGCTGAAATGTAAGTAGTGCACACACAACAATGTGTCCTGAAACACACTGAAATGTAAGTAGTGCAGACATAACTCTGTCCTGAAACATGCTGGAATGTAAGTAGTGCACACATAACTCTGTCCTTAAACATCCTCGAATAGAAGTAGTGCACACATAAGTGTCCTGAAACACATTGAAATGTAAGTAGTGCATGCATAACAATGTGTCCTGAAACACGCTGAAATGTAAGTAGTGCACACATAACTCTGTCTTGAAACATGCTGGAATGTAAGTAGCGCACACATAACTCTGTCCTGAAACATGCTGGAATAGAAGTAGTGCACACATAACTATGTCTTGAAACACGCTGAAATGTAAGTAGGGCACACAAAACTCTGTCTTGAAACATCATGGAATAGAAGTAGTACACACATAACAGTGTGTCCTGAAACACGCTGAAATGTAAGTAGTGCACACACAACACCAAACAGGGCCTGAGAACCGGACGGCTGCAGATACTGGAACCTACTGACTGCCTCGTGCCAGATCTCACGGCATGGGGGTGTGAAGGGTTAATTTAGGACACTGTGGCTACCCGACTACCCACCATATGGAATGTTTGTTTGTTGTTGTTTTACGTCCTAGCAACATCTAAGGTCATATCAGGACGGGTACCGACTTGTGACAGTGCGCATCCTGGCGACTTCATAGTGCTGTCTCACTGGGAAACCAGGCCGCCGGGACCATGACCTGGTATAAACATGTGTTATATTCTATAAAACCACACCAATTATGTATACACTAACAAAGTATGGATTAATAATAATTCGTGAATGACAATAATAACAATTAATTAAAAGTATTATTAATTCTAATAATAGTAATTCATTACAAAAACAAACAATGTTTCGATCTGAGCATGAATTTTTTCGGAGAAATTATAGGCTAGGAAAACCAAATACAGTAAAACTTTTCTAAATCGACCGACCATGGAACCGACTTTAAATGGTGGATTTAGGGAGGTGGTCAGTTTAGGGAGTTTTTCATTAGTTACAACGTATGGGCGATCGCTTGGGATCAAAATAAAGCGATCGATATAGGGGAGTGGTCGATCTGTGGAGGTGGTCAGTTAGAGAGGTTTTACTGTATATAACAAAATAATAATCTTCTTTTTTTTTTTAAAGACAGAGAACTCTGAAAAGCTGACCTCTTGTCGTGACTGTGCGGTGGAATCATTGTTGACGGTTTCTATCTCCCCACGTGCCGTCGCTGCATCTAAGCTCTCATAGATGTCGCGGAACCCATTCACTTGTAGTGGGAACTGGCCAAACGTCTCCTCGTTCTTGAAACTCTTACCTAGTGCCAAACACCAATAAACATCACGATCTTTCTTGGATAATGAAAGTATTTTTCAAATGCCTAATATGAGTAGAAAACAAAAGTATGGTCTTGTTTAACAAATAAAATTGCTTAAAGTGTAGGGAATGAAAAGCAAAGTGTATTGGTGGAGTTTTGCTGAGCTTGGGCTGCATCTGGTAGGCAGTGAAGGAACCACAATTGTATATCTATCAGGTGCTCATTGTCCATTACCTTTCACAGCATGAAGGGAAATTCCAGACCTTTCCAACGGCACAAGGACTTATCGAAATCCCGTAGTAATAACAATTTTGTTAAGATATAATACACACTGAGTTTTACATCAATTGTTTTAAATAAATACAATAAAGTGAATGAAGCAGTGTCCCACCCTCATTGACGCCCTCCGCGAGGAACTGTCCGTAGAAGAGCTTCATCATCGGGTTGTTCTTACGCTTGTTGGTCTCGTCGCTGTCCTCACCACCCTCCTCCTCCTCACACTGGTTGTCGGCCTCATCCTGGTCCAACCGACTGTAACATGAACAAAGCACACAGCTGTCAACAACGACAACAGCAAGCAAAAGTCATAATATCATCCAAAATATCTATTATCGTAAAGCCCACTTCCCCCCCCCCCCCATCATGTGTTTAAAGGAATGAAACCTTCAAATGTTCCTACACATCAAGTTTTTTTCTACCCAACCACCCTGCCCCTTCCAAATGTCCACCAATGATGTATTAGGTGACGGTCAAACGGCGTGAAAGCTACCCCATGTTCGCTGACCCACTGCTGCAGTCGGCGTCCCTCTGTGTGCACGACACTGTGCAGACACCCACCTGAAGGTGTCCTCCAGCCACTCGAGCAGCTTGTGCTGGAATTCGCTCACGTCCTGCTGACTGTCGATGGAGCCGGCGGGCGCCGACGTGGAGAAGGCCTCCTTCAGGATGTCCACGGCCTTGGACGGGTCCACGTACTTCCGCCGTGTCCGCAGTGCAAGCGCAAACAGCTTCCGCAGCTCGTGCATGAAACGCAGATTTCGCGTTTCCTATTTTAAGGATTTTAAACAATTTGAATACTTCAAGTACAAAAAGACGTAATAGTTCAAGTTTATTTTGCACATGAATATTGGCATAGTTGATTTTGTTTTGGTTCACTTTTATATATTAGGAGTTAGAAACCATTTAATTAAGAAACATCAAATGTAATACGTTATTTTCTCTAAACACTGTTCTGAAATCAGAACAGGTTATTTTGTGTAAGTCGTAAAAATGTATGTATCTTCTTGCATGCTTCATGAAGGTATTTATTTTTCAAGAATTAAAAATAAATAAATGAAGCCTACATTAGTTTTGGTGAGACTGAGAAACTTACAGCTGCATGGCCTTGTCTCATCTTGGGCGGGCAGTTAAAGTTGAGCACGAGACGCCGGAAGACCGGTAGGTGGAACAGGGACTGGAATGTTTAACAACCCATTAGAGCAGGCCACGCATCGAAACAAGGTAAGCACTGGCAGAGACTGGAATAGTCAACAACCCATTACAGCAGATTACGCATCGAAAAAAGATAAACACTGGCAGAGACTGGAATAGTCAACAACCCATTACAGCAGGTTACACATCGAAACAAGGTAAACACTGGCAGAGACTGGAATAGTCAATAACCCATTACAGCAGGTTACACATCAAAACAAGGTAAACACTGGCAGAGACTGGAATAGTCAACAACCCATTATTGCAGGTCTTGCATCGAAACAAGGTAAACACTGACAGAGACTGGAATAGTCAACCCATTACAGCAGGTTACACATCGAAACAAGTTAAACACTGGCAGAGACTGGAATAGTCAACAACCCATTACAGCAGGCCACGCATCGAAACAAGGTAAACACTGGCAGAGACTGGAATAGTCGTCAAACCATTACAGCAGGTTACGCATCGAAACAAGGTAAACACTGGCAGAGACTGGAATAGTCAACAACCAATTACAGCAGGTCACGTATCGAAACAAGGTAAGCACTGGCAGAGACTGGAATAGTCAACAACCCATTACAGCAGGTTACCCATCGAAACAAGGTAAACACTGGCAGAGACTGGATTAGTCAACAACCCATTACAGCAGGTTACACATCGAAACAAGGTAAAACTGGCAGAGACTGCAATAGTTGTCAACCCATTACAGCAACTCAATATATCAAAACACAAGGTAAACACAGACTGAGCACACTCCGAGGCTGCCACCTAGCTGCGCTTACACAGATGTTTGCCTTTTTTTCTTTTTTCTTGAAGATTTATACTGCCTATTATGGATAAGTCTGAATAGACTTGTTTTCACCATTAGACAGTTTGTCGATGGAAAGCCCAAGCCTACACTTTTACGGACCCAAGGGATTTTTAACCTCCCACACAACATGGACATGGTCTGAGAGCAACCGGCATTTGATGGTGCTGTAAGTTATAGACAGCAGTGGATATCCAAATTGGCAGAGGTAGGGGCACTGGGAATCGAACCACCGACCTTCAGGTTAGGAGTCTGACCTAGAAAAAAGTCAGACCCTCTAACCACTCTGCCACAGAGAACACCACAAGTGTTAGTTCTACTCGTAGTAAATGCTGCCACGTGAACTGTGGCAGACCAGATCTTTCACCACCCACGGTGACTGGTGCTTGCTGGTCATGTAAGCGCCACTTCATCAATATGGCATGCAATAACACTAGCTCCCCAACCCCTTAAACAAAAAGAAGAAATAAAACAACCATTTACATTTCATTGAATCACCTTGATGGCAGAAGACATTTCTGTTCAGAACAAACAGTTCGGACAAGTTACCTGGATAACGGCACTAAACCAGCAGGTATTGCCGACATTCTTGAGCCCCACCGGCCACCCCTCCTTCCGCTTCCGCTCATGCGGGTTCAACGGGTCGACAAACCACAGGTCGCCCCGCTTCCGCTTTGTTCCCGCCTTGTTCTCAGCAAGGTTCGCCTCCAGGGCTCTGCAACACACCATTATATGGGTCTAGTCAGGCACTACACATCCCAAACAGCTCCTTTTTAAAACTGATCGTCCGATGACGTGCAGTTTCTGCCTTATTTATTTATATATATATATTAGATTGATCATTATAATCAATTTTAGATTAGCTTAATGTAACTTTTAACTTAAAGCGTTAACTTTGGAGCTATTTGAAGTGAAAACATACTAAATTAATTTTGGCATGCATGTCGAAATGCTAGACATCGTTGCCTTCAACAATAACAGGTTCTATTAAACTGACTTAACCAAATGCACCAGTATCTCAGTTGGATATGTAAAATCAAATCTAGGTTAAATTTCTTGGTTTTAAAATTGTAATGTTTTCATCGAATTGTACACCTTTAAAAGGATATCTCAGATACCACTAGCAGAGTACCAGTAAGCATGCATTGCACGTGGTGGAGACAGACATTGGGAGTGCCGTCAGACTTACAGTGTAAGAGCAGCAATCCATAGTTATTAAATGTCTTCTTTTTCATTTACCTTGTGAATCAACCTTTTAATTCATACACAATGTGAAATAGTCATGTATCGGAGTAGGTAGCTGATTTAGATGAGCCAGATGGCTGTCTGGTTCTGGACGTCATGTGGCACTACGTGACCGGGTCAGGACCCACCTGCTGATCTCCTGCTCCTCCCGGCTCAGCAGCTGCCCCCCCAGTATGCCGGGTGGCGTGTCCTGCAGGCTGGCGGCGATGGCCTTCTGGAGGTCGTCATTTTCGGATGTTGACTCATTCGTCAAGTCGATCACTGCTACAATAGGAGCACGACGCAGTGTTATGGGACAAACATGTGTACGGCGCAGTGAGACGGTGACCACACTAGTGCACAGTGACAGGCTGGCCACACCAGTGCACAGTAACAGGCTAGTCACACTAGTGCACAGTGACAGGCTGGTCACACCAGTGCACAGTGACAGGCTGGTCACACTAGTGCACAGTGACAGGCTAGTCACAGCAGTGCACAGTGACAGGCTGGCCACATCAGTGCACAGTGACAGGCTGACCACACCAGTGCACAGTGACAGGCTGGTCACACTAGTGCACAGTGACAGGCTAGTCACAGCAGTGCACAGTGACAGGCTGGTCACACCAGTGCACAGTGACAGGCTGGTCACACCAGTGCACAGTAACAGGCTAGTCACACTAGTGCTCAGTGACAGGCTGGTCACAGCAGTGCACAGTGACAGGCTGGGCACACTACTGCAATGACGAGCTAGTCACAATATCATAATGTCAGGCCTCCCACACTTTGTAAGATGCCAGCAGGCTCGCTCTCATGTTCACACTTACACACAGTGTAATTCTGCCACATAGAAAGCTGCATTCAAGCTGCAGACATGTTGATAAATGTGAGCGCTACATTGTAATACTATTCTAGTGACATGTCTACATGTACTTGCCCGTCCTGATATGACCTTAGATGTTGCTAGGACGTAAAACAACAACAAACAAACAAACATGTACTTGCCCAAATTAAAACTTCCACACCTAATTTGTACAACTTTAACCCAGGGTGATTATTAAAGATTATTTATACTGTATGCTATTCAATGATTTATATAAACGTTTCGGCTTAATGTGACTGCGGTTAGACTACTTGCTACCTTTGGCGTGCTGGGTGCCGCGACGCTTTGGGCCTGCTGCAGTGTCGGTGGCAGCGGCAGGCGGGGTGGTGGCTGGAGTAGCAGCAGGCGGGGCGGCGGGCGGGGTGGTGGGCGGAGAGGCGGCAGGCCGGGCGGGGCGGGACATGGCCGGCTGCGCCTGTGTGTAAACATAGGCTGTAAAGTGGAACAAGGTACACGAGAGGCACACTTCATACACACCAAACCAAGAATAGAAGCTACAGCTTTAATTAGAAAATGACCATCAACCTTTGCAGTGCTTTGTATCCCTAGCGTATTGATCTAATTTAGATAACCCTGGTAGTTATGCGTTGGTAAATATCTAGCACAATGCGAGCATTATTTTATATGCACATGAAGATTATATTAAATATCTCACAACTTTATTACACAATATTATACAATAGTTAACCTATTTATGACAGATTTGGTCAAATAAGCATCTAAAATATTAAAACAAAAATATCTGGTTACGTGGAACCTTTTCCGAGTGAAGTGGCAAACAAGCCATAGTCTGCATGGTGATCATATATATATATATATATATATATATATATACATATACATATATATATATACATATATATATATACATATATATATACATATATATATATATATACACAACACTTTTGTAATATTTAGAAACTATCACCTACTATTAATAATAATAATAAAATATATAATCCCTACATCAGATGCACACGGGCAGTGGTCAGCAAAAGGAGTGCGGGTAATGCCCCTCCCCGGCCCTAGATATTGGCGAGGAGTTGCTTTTATATTCACATAATGCATTATGCAGCATGTATATATCAGTTAAATGAAACATACCGTGGGTATAGTTGATGGATAACTTAAATCAAGACTGCAGAGGACAGGGAGATGAAGCTATACCCTCCGCCAGTCTTTAAGGTTGTCTCCTCTTAAAGTGAATTACTTAGGTTCGCTTTTCCTTAATTTTGGATACTTTATTTTTAATTATTTCCCAAGTATTATTTGGATAACTTTTTCTTAATTTGGGAAGAGCCAAAATAAGTATAATAAGTGTGGGTGAATGAGGGCAGGACTCACGAGGCGGGAGTAGGGCGCCGGGCTGGGGCGGGTCGGCATGCCGCCGCCTGTCGCTGTGGTGCCCGGGGGAGGCGGGTCCTGCAGCAGGACAGCGATCACTTCCTCCAGCTCGTACGACCTGGTCAGACGCCAATAGAACTCAGTCATCACCACCTCATCCAGCTCGGATGTCAAAATTGAGCATACAATGTATAATAGTAGGTACTCCAAAGTCGGCGCATAGGGTGTCCGCAGCGCGAAATTTGACCTATTTTAACCGTTTTAAAAAGGCTTGAATCTCCACTAATTCTGCTGGGTTTGAAATAAATATTATATCAAATTAAAGCTTGTTCTTTTGCCTTTTAGGGTGTCTGATTTTTAATCATCATTATGAAAGAAATCATAGTCACTGGACACTTGTTGGCGGGTACCATCGGCAGCTCTGAGCATGCTCACCGATTTTGTTTTCATCCAGTCTGAGCTACTCCCTTCCCTAAACTTGATGGCTTGGTGAGTACATTGACCTGAGTTAAAATAACCACCAATAAAAGATAGAGAAGAATCTAGGCTTCATTAGCATATCAAGCATGAGTGTTTCTGAGTGGGAAATTTGATTGAACTGAAGGAGTGAAAACATTAAGACATTAATCCTCCTTGAAAATTGATCAGGATCGTTTTGAAAATTATATCATCAGAAAGCTTAAGTCTTCCTCTACCTAACCAGAACAATATTTGGTTGAGATTTATATCATGCGCATCAAGCTTGGTCTGAGAAGTGACTGCTGCAAGAATTTGGCTATTGTCAGCTCGCGATGCTTAAAAGTGAATGTTGTCTTTCTTTCTCTGATCAGTTAGAGAAAATGATGTCATCATGTAGAGCTTTTAATTCTGGTTATTTTGGTATAAAGAGTGCAGTGATCGGACAATTAGAATGGGAGTTATGCTATTTTTCTTAATTTTATTGTCAGCTCGTGATGCCTAAAATTGAATGTTGTCTTTCTTTCTCTGATCAGTTAGAAAATTATGTCATCATGTAGAGCTTTTGATTCTGGTTATTTTGGTATAAAGATTGCTGTGATAGGACAATTAGAACGGGAGTTATGCTATTTTTCTATATTTTACTGAATTTATTATTGGTGGTTGCTGGAAATTAAGGAATTTAGCAAGTTTGACATGAAATTTCAGAAAGAATACTAACAGTGATGGTCTGTAAAAAATTGAGCTTCTTATTTGTACTATAGAGAATGAGATTCTTTAATATTGGACAGATCATATGCAAAATAGCTTCCAGGTGGGACCCTAAAATCCAAGATTTGGCTAATTTGGAAATGTGCACAAATCGGGGCAAAAAAATCAATCTTTAAACACTCATAACTTTGCAGCTATTCAATCGATCTAAATGATTTTTATATCATTGAGATCCAATTTAAAAGATCTGTACAGATATTTAAGACGTAATACTGACCTGTTGAAAATAGACATCACTTTGGAGTACCTAATAATAGACATAGCGATCAAACTAAATAAAGGCATATATTATATATAGCACAGGAGTGCCCACCGAACACGGTGTTTCGTAGTTGGTGGCCTGAGAAGGAACTCTTGCTTATTGTTTTTCATTAGGCCGTCTGTTGTCACTGTTTGCTGCGGGGTTAGTTCGTGTTCGACGTGAATTTACAAGTGTCTGGAGATGGTCTGGGCGCAAGTGCCCAGAGCCCTGATGACGGAGGTGCGGGTGGGCACGGTGCTGGTGGGACAGTAGTCCAGCAGTCAGCACACGGTGCACCACGGAACCAAGTCTATTTACAGATGTACTAAACATTTGAAGAAAGTTTCTAGTGAGTGGAAACGAGCTACATTAACACTATATATGTTAAACTTTAAAGCAACACCAGTGTCACAACATGAGTTCAACTTAATTAGAAATCTCAAGTTCCGTGAATGCAGCTACACCTGATGGCAGTACATGGGTCATTCTCTGAAACTGGGTACCACATATTTGGTATCCATGTTACTTTGGACATAATAAAATAGCAAGTCAAATAATTATTGTTGCATTTTGTTATCAAGTACTTTAGCAATACTATATGAATTTAATCTATCCCACAAAACGTATCACAAGTATGTTTATATGATTTTCTGCAAGCGAACGTAATAGTCGTGGCAGGGTGTGGTGGGCCGGCCCTAGCCCACGACTATCCGAGGCTTGTACCTCCAGAAAACAAGAGTTATCCATCATCTGTACCCAGGTAAGATTCGCATAACTATACTATTTTACCTCGGTACTAAGCCTCTGGCTACTCGTGGTCGAGGGAGACCTTTACGTAGCCTCATTTTTATCCTCAATCATCTGATGAACATGTTAATGTATCAGTAGTATTAATAAAACTTTGTACATCTCACCCGATCTTGTTAGTTGGTGAGTAGTCGGGTTGCCACCCCGCTCATCTTTTCTAGTCGTTTGTTGTAATGTTTTGCAAACGACCTGGCCGTCTTCCAGCCGGCGTGTGTCAGAATTCTCCTTACTGAGATTCCTAACTTTCTTGCGTTGGAGACCATCGCGCCTCGTGTAGAGTGCGAAGCATAGTGTTCCGTGTCAATGCCTGCCAACTTTAGTATGATAATCGTCCATCTGGCGAGCGTGTCTCGCGAGATGGCTTTATGTGGCTTAATGAAGCTCACTATAAGCTGCTTGGAATTACGTATTCCGTTTGTCTTGGATATATACGCCCTAATGGCTGCTACTACACATAATTTCCTATCATGTGGGAAACTCGTTAGATGAATAGAGGAGAGTGGATCTCCTGTCCTGTTTGATTTTAATAATTTGTCCAAATCAAACGTGGCCTCCTTCTTGTCAATGTCGAGGCCCTGTAAGGAGAGGGCCACAATTGTCTGTCCACTATGTCCAGTTACTAAAAGTAATAAAACTGCTAATTTATAGCCTAACCGTTGGATAGAGAGAAGTTTATTTTCAGGCCAAGACTGAAGAAGCTTAAATACTGTAGAAACATCCCCAAACCGACTATATCTCGGTTTTGGGGGGTTCCTTTCATACACTGATCTCATGATCCAATGAATGACTTCGTGTTTGCCAATTGTTTGTCCGTCTATCCTGGGCAAAATGACGGAAAGTGTGCAGCAAGCTGCATTGATGGCACCATAACCGAGTCCATCATCCTCCATCATGCGCAGGAAACGGCCTACTTGCGCGATGGAAGGTGCCATCGGTTTAACTTTATGCAATAAACAATGGAGGCGCCATCTTTTTAGGCAACTAGAATACAATTTAACAGTTCCTGGCCTCCACGCATGTGAAATCAATCTTTCTTGGGTGATTTTATCAAGCCCGTATATTTGCAAATAAGTACTTAGAAAAGGAATGCCAGTAATGGGGTTGTGGACACGTCCCCGTGGGTTGTCACCTTTCCCTGATGTTGTAGGTTTATTGGCCCTCTTGGGAATCTTAAAAGGTCTTTGGCTTCCCACTCCACTACTGCTCTCCACGGCTGAGTGTTCCAGTCCGGCACTATTAACACTGCATGGGTTTTGTCCAGCCTGATCTTTCTGGCTACTCTGCTGATTAGGCTGAATGGTGGAAAAATATAGTAAAATGCGTTATTCCAGATCATAGGAAAAGCATCCACTCGCCAAGCGTGTGGTTCTGGATGGCCAGATACATATTTATCAAGTTTTTTGTTCCTACGAGAGGCAAAAAGGTTTATGTCTGGACATCCCCATTTATATCAGGACTGAGTGACCATTCCAAGTGATCATGGAAATGTCGGCTCTTATTGTCGGCCAATGTATTTAGTGTGCCGGGGATATGTGCGACTGTTATCCACACTTTTTGTTCCTCTGCCCAATCCCAAATGAGTTTTGTGATGGTGTTGCATGCTGAGGACTTTGTACCTCCCATGTTTCGGATGTAGGCCATTGCCGTAGTGTTATCAGTTAACACTTGGATACTAAGTTTTTGTATTTTTACTAAACTTGTTAGACCTAGATAAATGGCTCTTAATTCTAGAACGTTTATGTGGTCATCTATTTCATTATCTAGCCAGCGGCCCCCTGTAGCTTCATTGTCTCTGTGGGTGCCCCAACCCTCTAATGAAGCATCAGTAGTGACTGTTGTGTTAGGTTCATCCATGAGGATGGGGTTATTGGAATTAATTAAATGTTTCATCCACCACTGAATGTTTTCATGTCCTGCCTTGGAAATTGTCATTAGGCATTCAAAATTCCCTTTAGCTTTGGTTAGGGCAATATTTTTATGTATTTCGAGGGATTTAATGTGTGCTTTCCCGGACAATACTGCTGGCGCGTACGCAACCATTAATCCGACAAGCACCGCTACCTGCCTTATTTTCAGTCTTTTTAGGTTTAATAAATCCGAGGATGTGGTGGTAAATTTTTCAATTTTGTTCAATGTTAAGCAGATTGTCATTTGTTGTGTATTTATAAAGAACCCCAAGAATTTCAAAAGGGTGGTAGGTTTTAGAACCGATTTTGTCTCGTGAATGTAGAACCCTAAATGGGTCAAAATGTCACAAAAATCTTTTATGGCTAAATGGCAATCTTTTTCAGTGCATGCTACAATAAAAGAATCATCAATGTAAGGGAACATAACATGGCATTTCTTGGCCATTTCAGCAAATACAGGTTTTAGTAACATTGTAAACAAACGTGGGGCACAAGCTAGACCATTTGGTAAACATGTAAACTGGTATAGTTGGCCTCGCCAAATAAACCTAAGAAATTTTCTGTGCGCCTCATAGATTGGTACCGTATAATAGGTGTCCTTTAGGTCTACACTTGCAAGCCAAGCACCCGGCATTACTAGGTCGCGGGCTGTTTCTAAAGAGAACATTTTGAAATGTTTATATTCAACTAAGTTATTAAGAATAGTTAAGTCTAAGATCATCCTAATGTCCCCATTAGGCTTGGGCCTAGAGAATATATTCTAAATATATTCTCCACTGTATGATTCCTGCACAAAAGAGGCTTACACTGGGTTGTGTTGCAGGCTCTATTTGTTCCCTGGCTTGGGGAACTGCTTATGGGAGGGGGCTGTCTCTCCTGAAGGGGCGGTTGCCGTCGTTCCAGCCGTACTGGTTCCTCTGGCCGCGTCCCCTGGGCTGGTAGCCGTAGTTCCGGTTCCCGAATCGGCTGGTCGGTTGGCCGGTCTCGAAAATCCGATCTGGATTTCTTAAATTTGGACGCGTTGGTGTCCTTCTTGCCATCCAAGTGTTTCGACTGCTTGGCTTGGGTTTTGACCTGTTTGAACAGGTACTGGAGCTGTCCCCCAAATATTTTTGTGTGGTCCAGCGGCTTTCCTTTAATTGGCTTTGGTGCCAAGAAAAGGGTGTACTCCTTGCCGGCGTTGTCGACCACCTTCTTTGATTGGGTGACCTGTTTGCCGGCATCGGTCGTAACTGATTTAAACACATTTTCAAACCGGCGGTACGAAAGAAAGTTGTTGGTCGCTGTAAGAGCAGTGATCGCCGAGTTCATATCAGGTGTGACCGTAGTGAATTTGTTTCCAGTCATCATCCGGTTGGCTACCAGCATGATAGCGGCGAGCGCCACCAGCACTCCCTTGTGGACGGTGTGGAGACAGGTTTTGAATTTCTTCCTGTCTTCGCTCATGGCTACGTCCTCGTCCATTTCTTTTATGGTTGCCTCTGGGATCCCTTTGATCCCAGTATATTGCTCCGCGAGCTTAGTTAGCGTCTCTGCGGGCTTGAAGGTGTCAAAATGACCCTTCAAGTTCTTTCGCATCAGTTATGTCGGCAAACGTACCGGCATGTGGGTCGTCCGACTCAGAGTCGGTTGTGGTGGAATCCTCTGAGGAGTCCTCTGAGGAGTCCTCTGAAGAGGATTTTGCCTTCTTCTTCGACTTGGACTTCTTTTTCGTCCTTTTGACCTTCCTGACCTTGTTCCTGGCTTTATAGTATTCATCACCACCCGATGAACACTTCTTGGAGTGCTTTCGCTTCTTCCCCAAGGCCACCTCCGAGTCTGTTGTTTGTTGGTCAGACAAATCCTCCCAGTCGGATTGTTCCGATAAGGAGGCGTGTGTTTTGGTTGAGGTCTTAGAGGGCGGTGTCGGGAGCAGCTGCTGCAGCTGCTCACGTATGAGCTGCACCATCTGCTCATTCCCATCGGCTTGGGAGTGCCCTGCCTCAGGCGACCGGTCACGTGACGCAGCGGATTGCTGTCCAGGGGTCGCGTCTCCTTCGCTCAAGGTGTGTGGAACACCCTTGTTATCCCGCTTCGCGGCCATCTTGAGTCGTCTGTAAAACAGCCAAAAAGGGGGTTAAACAACGCACTCAAGGAGCATCTGAACCAGTGGAACAGTGCTATAAGGTGCTCTGGGCACCAAACGGTAATAAAACTGTATTTACACCAGTTTTACCCCAGGCGTGATAAGCTAAGGTATATCAAAAGTGTAATGGTCGGATGAACCGAACCACACCAATCGAGGGGTCGGGACCAGTGTACCGTTCCCGCCCACACTCTCTGGGCCGTACACTTCTCCCTTCCGTGGCTTCAGCGCCGACGGATTGGAGAAAATGCTACGAAACTCGGAGGTACGCCTCAGAAAAAACTAACGTAACGACGAAATGGCTCATGCCAACATGTCTCTCCATTCGGCAACAGGCGGCAAATAAATCTATCTAAGCGACGAAATGACTCCTGCCAACATGTCTCTCCGTTGGGCAACGGGCGGCAAAAACAAAATGGATGCCTCAATCTCTACGGCACCAGATAAAAGCACAGCTTCAAATTTAAGTATGAAATAGTGAACTCAACTTGTGGAAAAGTTGGTAAGCATGTGCTATGATTGTTCATAAACATCTGTGTCAGTTTATGTCTCGCTACTTACGATAGAAACTGAGTAAATCCTTGGTAAAAACTGCTGAGCTGCTCGTAACGTCCTCCAGTTAGGAGCGGAATATGCTAATTGCTGAACCAGGATGTTGCTTCCTTCTCCCTCGACCACGAGTAGCCAGAGGCTTAGTACCGAGATAAAATATTTATGCGTCGATCATTTGATGTCGGCATCGATCCGTATAATTATAGTTTAGCATTGACAGAGGTGTTGGAAAGTCCTTAAATTTATCCTGAAAGTAAAGGTCGAGAAAATACAACCTTATTTGTTTCTAGGATAATTTAATATAAAACAAAGAAATGCACTACACTTTAAGAATTGTGACGCCGACATCTGTTAAAAGTTGTCGGCGTCGATCATTTGATGTCGGTGTCGGTGTCGATCGGTATAATTATAGTTTAACATTGACAGAGGTGTTGGAAAGTCCTTAAATTTATCCTGAATGTAAAGGTCGAGAAAATACAACAACCTTATTTGTTTCTAGGATAATTTAATATGAAACAAAGGAATGCACTACACTTTTAAGAATTGCGACGCCAACATCTTCAATTGACCACCGATTGGCCCATGTTCGTGAGGCTGACTCATATATATTGCATGCTTAACTGCAATCAAAGAAATCTAGTTTGAATGTGTTGTGTATGTTAAAAATGTGTCTTTAATTTTCATGTTACGTAGGACATTTTAATGGATTGTTTAATTTGTATAATATCAAAATCAAAAAGTGAACTAGCATTTTTTTCAACTCTGAAATATCCACAACATGCAAACCTTCCTAGGAACATGGAATTCTGCTATTAGTTGGAATGTTTTTTTTACAATTATTAGAAATATTTTTACTTTTAGTTTCCATGTCACACATTAGTTTCAGAGAATGACCCATCTATAACCTGAGGGGACCTGTGTGAGACTGGGGTCGCCACCTCCCCTTCTCTATAGTGAATGGGCTGCGCGCACTGTGTACAGTGTGTTACAGTATGATATGTAGTGGTGGTAAACATTAGACTGAGGTACAAACCCGGCATCGTTGCTGCACTGCTGGATGGCGCGGGTTATCCGGGCCCGGTCGTACACGCCCCCTGTCACCTCCTCTATCTTCACCACGTTGCGGTCCACTCCCTGCCACGCCCAAGTACACAGCGCAGTTACAACTAACAGTTCATTAACATCGGCAAAACCAAAACACCCAGTAGGAACAGTATGCACACATTTGTTATATTTCGGTATTGTCTGGAATTGCCACAAAATTTGTTTCTTTTTAATTGCATAGCAACGATGCACATAAGCGTATTGTCTTAATTTCATCGTCAGGAGAACGAGAACTATTTAAATAAAATGTGTCCCAGTTAGACAGGGTGTTGGGACGTGTGTGCCTAGATACTACTGCTCTTAATAATCACATAATGTTACTGGGGTTCAAGCAGGTAGATCAGCATATGGGCCACATTCGATTATCACGACCCGGGCGACTCGGCTCACCCGAGTTGTTAGAATATCAAATCGAACACCTTGAGTGGAGTCGACAAATACACGTGCTGTGTGCAGAACGACCTCACCCTAGTAGCGCACATCTTGGCTGGGTCACATTTGACGTGGTACTGCCCTGTAGCAGTACAAGTCATATGTGTTTTTTTAATGAGTTTAAAAAAAAATATCAGATTAATGAAATGGAAATATAACTAAACTATGCAATCAAAAAAATACTTTAAATCTTATTTAGCTGTAGTTATATCGGTTATTAAAAAAAAAAGTTTTGGATTAAAGGCCCTGTCACACTATGGCGTTAGCGTGTGCGTAACATTTTGAAATAAAAATAATCCAATTTAAATAGGTCAGCATTCGCCAAACTTTTCGCGCCGCGGGTGGCCCGTGCAATGTATGAAGCATACACTGAGCATATGGCTAGCATATACAAAACTTATAGCGACATATACTCGGCATGCTGGGACGTGTAGTGACGGTTGGAGGCGACAGTTTCAACGTATGAGTAACGCACAATGACGTACGCCTAGTGTGTCGACGTGTGCATAGCGTGTGCATAACGTATTCAAAACGTATGCGTAACGTGTGCAAAGCGTATTCGTGACGTATGCGATCACATTTAGGCCACACCCCAGTCACATGATCGGTCGCCGATGGGTATAAATACCCAGGAGTTTTGGCTCTCTCCACACAAAGCCACCATGCCTGCCAAGAAGAACATTACAGCTTCAGCTGCCTGCAAGGCTGCTATCACTACGGGACTAGGGCATGGGAGAGGCAGGAAGAAGCAGATTCTGCCAGCATCACCATCACCGCCACCATCACCGGTGTCATCACCTGCCTCCTCACCACACCACTCTCCATCTAGCCAGCCTGAAGAGATGGAGAAGGAGTTTGAGGTCACCTGGGGCAGACGCAGCCCCACTCCAGCTCTCCATCTCCTGCTTCCCGTGGTAGGATGTTGGATTTCCTACAGGAGAACACAGTCATATGGAACGTTAAAATGACTGACTACAGGCGGTCTGACAAGAAGGGCAAGATGTGGGAGGACCAGGCAAACCGGATGGGGAGGACATCCATGCATCTGCAGGGGTGGTTCAAGTCGCTGAGCGACACAAACACGAGGCTTCACAAAATTTGTTTGTTTGTTGTTTTACGTCCTAGCTACATCTAAGGTCATATCAGGACGGGTACCGACTTGTGATAGTGCGCACTCATGGCAACTTTATAGTGCTGTCCCACTGGGAAATCAGGCCACCGGCACCATGACCCGATATCCCCCTCAGTCACATTATCCTGACACTGAGTTAACCAGTCCTTGTCCTATCCTAATAATGCCAAGCGCCAGGCTAGGAAGCGACAAGTATAAATTTTTAAGTCATTGGTTTGACTCGACCAGGGAGCGACCCCACGACCCCATGATCTACCAGCATGGGAGACGGGCGCTCTAACTCATTCGGCCATCCCGTCTGGTTGCTTCACAAAAAGAAGAGCGGCGACGGAGCCCCCAAACTGACTGAGAGGGAGCTGTGGATAATGCAGAAGTTTGCTTTCCTGCGGTCAGTCGTCAGGCACAGGCCTGAGTCCTGCAGAACTGTAAGTACAAAATCTGTTATCCTTCTGGGCAGTCTGGCCTTAGCATTCTGGTAAAACCCACATTATTCTGGACAAGTCGACAAAGCGATATGTTTTATTTACATTATTAACCTGGAGAAATCAATTTAATCATTTTACGTGATATATTTGTTGTTCTTTATTGTTGATTTTTGTTGTTGACCTCATTTGTGGAAACATCGATTTGCATTCATGTTACTTATGTTATTTTATGATTTTGTCTTGCAGGTGATGGCTGCCATAGACGCTGCGCGGGGGGATCTCGACGCTGCTGAGAATGTCTGCGCTGATCTCCAGATTGGGCTGGAGGAAGAGATTCCGGCAACACCTCCCGCTGCAGTCCGAGAACGGGGAAAGGGGAAGTGGACAGCTCCAGACGATATCAACCTGCTGGCAGCCATCCAGAAGCGGTTCGACGAGTCTGGGGAGCTGCGGGAGGGCCTGCAGCCGCCTCCAACATCCGCCCTTACGGAGCGTGCCACATTCTCCAACTACGTGCGGGACTCTCTGATGACGATGCCCTGGGCACACTTCAGGAATATGCGGGCAGCGATCAACCGCATTCTGTCGCAGGGGTTGGATGACGGTTGTGGACTTGAGGCACCCGTGGTTCCAGCGGCGCCTGTGGCTGCAGCAGCTCCGGTGGTTTGTGCGCCTCCTGCAGGGCCTTCTCAAACTGAGCTGTACCAGCCCCAGCAGTGGACCCACCAGCCACCACCGGCATCACCACGGGCGTCACAAACCCAGGACTATGTCCAGCAGTATATGCTGCAGCTGCTGCAGTCTGTGTTGCAGCATCCGCAGCCTCAACCTCTGCCTGTGCCTGTGCAACTTGTGCCGTTGCTTCCTCTGCCTCAGCTGGTGCCAAGTCCCTCTGTGGCGCCTGCACCTCAGCCTCAACTTCGGCCACTTGGTATGGCTCTTCACACCATGCCTCCTCCTGCACCGTCTCACCGGCAGCCTGCTGCCATCACTGTGAGTGTGCCCTGGGCCTCAACTCCAGTTGCCAGTGGCAGTTCCACTCCCACAGCAGCACAACTGGAACATCAACAGGGTCGCCGAGCGAAATGTCCGATGGACTCTTGAAGTTGTTGGGGATCTCTGGTGTGTTGGGGGTATTTAATTTAGACCTCTTCCCCTCGTCAGCCCCGATGTCACCATCGGGGGGGGTGGAGGGGGGGGCGGCGGCCAACGATGATAAGTGAATGTGTAAATTATATGTATAAATAGGTGCTTATTATTATTATTTTCTCATGTTTATTATGTTTTTATGTTCTTCTGTATATATGTACAAAGATGTTCTTGCTCTGTAATAAAGATTTTGTTGAACTAGATTTGTTGTGTCCGAGTTAAATAATGTCATAATGTAATTGTTATAAATTAAACTAAAAAGGATAAGAATTTAGCCAATGAAAATAAAAACAAATTAATATTAATAGCACAAGTACCTACCCTCTCTTCCACTTTTCCCCGAGCTCTTCCCCTATCTCTTTCCTCTCTTCCCCTTTCTCTCCCGCTCTGTGCTGTGTTATTAGTATGAAAATAGTATATTAAACTAGATTATGCTGCCCGAGTTTAATTCTTCTAAAAAGAAAGGAAATAAATTATAAGTATTTTAAACTAGATTTGTGTTTGAGTTTAATTAGGTTATAATAAATTACATTCAAAACCTAATAAACCTGTCTGAGTTTAATAATGTTATAACAAATTAAAATCAACACCTAATATACCTGGAGGTATATAAAAAATATAACAGACATGTCATTGTGTTTTAATATCTAAAATGGATATAGTTTATTTATAGAATGTATATAAACTGTCCAAGAGCATCGGGGAGAACTGGGAAAGGAACCAGGGCTCCAAACCATGAATATCACAAATTTACTACTATCTCACTAACACGCTTTACTAAAAATATGCCATCCTCCACACAAAACAGGTAATAAGTGCAGTGACTTACACAACTACCCACCAGAGGGAGATCCGTGTGCTGCATGCACCAGCACATCCCCCCCCCCACACACACACAAACAATCAATCTAACTAAAACTAAAAAGTAAAATTTGCGAAATCAAGCAACCACTCACCGAAAAGCACAAATATATATGGTAGAAGAAATTGAATGCAAGCTGGGGAGGGGCACACACTTTGCCCACCTAAACTGCCAGAGTGCATCCAACAAAATCGACACAATAAAAATACACCTAAAAAGAGAAAATCTTGACATACTGGCACTGTCAGAAACATGGTTCACTGACAACCACAAAAACAACACCCTCAACATAGATGGATATAGGCTTGTACGCAATGATAGGCAGCAAAATAACACACTAAACCAAACAAAAAAGGGTGGAGGTGTTGCCCTTTACTGCAAAGACACCAAAATTCTAGATCCTGAAGCACTAATAACAGCTAACTTATCAAATGAACACATAGAACTACTATGGTGCCTAATAAAAAATGAAAAGCAAGCAAATATAGCCATAGCAAGCCTCTACAGACCTCCATCAGGGGAAATTGAACTCTTCATTGAAGCCCTAGAGAAGAGCATAAACACCATAAAAAAACTGACAAAGGCAGAAATCTTCATACTAGGAGACTTTAATGTAAATTACAACAGCAATGATAAAAACAAACTAATGCTGCAAACCACAATCAAAATCTTAGGCCTACAACAGCTCATCACTGAAAAAACAAGGCTAAGTAAAAATAGCACAACAATTGACCTAATACTAACCAACTCAAACCACGCCACTAAATGGGGCACCAGGAGCTGGGGTATAAGTGATCATGAGCTAATATATGTAACAAGGAAAAAACTAAAAAGCACAAATCACTATGAGTATAAGATGGGCAGGTCCCTAAAAAACTACTCAGAAGATGCATTAAAAAATCATCTGCACCAAAACATAAACAACATCACACAAAACAGAGATGATGTTAATATCTATTGGGGCAACATCATCGCAGAAATAAGAAAATCAGCTGACGAGATGTGCCCCATTAAGAAAATAAAAATACAAAAAAAACAGGACCCCTGGGTAGACAATGACCTGCTAACGCTCATCATAGCCAAAAGTAAACTGGGTAATAAAGCAAAGCTCACAGAAACTATAGAAGACAAACTGGCCTACCATATTGCCAGAAACCACTCTCTCAAAGCTGTGAGAACAGCAAAAAAGAAATACATAATAAAGCAGGACAGAGACTGGGGAAGCAATACAAACAGATTCTGGAAGAATGTAGACCTATTATTCCCCAAAAATAACAAAGAAGAGCACACAACCTTCCAAGATAACGAAGGGACAATACTCTCAGACAAAGATGCAGCAAACAAACTGAACACGCACTTTGCCACAATAGGACAAACGCTGTCAGGAAAATTTAAAAAAAGGTGGGAAAATAGATCAGGAACTGTGCAGAATGAAATCCCCACCTGCAAAACAGATATAATAGAAGTAAAAAAACTAATAAATGACATAGACACAAATAAACCAAGTGGAATAGACGAAATACCAACCAAAATGCTGAAAGAGGCACTCCAAGCCATCCCAGCCACTATAGTCGACCTATTCAACATCTCCTTTGAACAGGGGCATTTTATCTCAGCCTGGAAAATGGCAACCATTACCCCTATCCACAAAAGTGGAGACAAACAAAACATGGGAAACTACAGGCCAATATCGATTCTTCAAACCCCAGGCAAGCTCATTGAAAAAGTGCTACATAGACACATAAATGAACACCTGGAAAAAAACAATATACTAAACGAAAGACAAGGAGGTTTCAGGAAACTGCACTCCACATCTAAAACAATAGCTAACCTAACAAATGACATATTGGCGTCAATGAACCAAAAACAATTAGTTGGAGCAGCCTTCATTGACTTCAGCAAAGCATTCGATACAGTAGACCATAACATACTATTGGAAAAACTAGAATCCATGGGCATAAAATCCAACACTATGGACTGGATAAAATGCTACCTGAAAGACAGGCAACAGAGAACAAAAATAAACAATACACTATCAGACAACCAACCTGTCACATGTGGTGTACCCCAAGGGTCAGTGCTAGGGCCACTGCTCTTTATAATCTACATAAACGATCTTGAAAAATGGTTACAAACCGAATGCCTCCAACTATATGCAGATGACACAGTCATATATGCAAACGGCACCACAGAAGAGGAGGTAATAACTAAACTAAACAAGCTCCTACTAAAACTGGATGAGTGGTGTGAGTCCAACAAAATAACCATCAACACAAGCAAGTCAAAAACAGTTCTCTTCTCGCATAAACAAATGCCAGAAAGAAAACTACACTGTAAGCTAGGAAGCCAAACACTAGAAAATGTAGACCATTACAAATACCTAGGCCTTGAGTTGGACAGCCAACTAAACTACAACCTATGTATAAACAAAATTGTCCAAAAGGTAAACCACAAACTGTGGCTATTTGCAAAGCTAAGAGACTACATGACACAAGAAATGTCAATAAAAATCTTCAAGGGCATGGTGCTACCCTATTTTGACTATGGAGATGTAAACTACATGGGTGCAAAGAAAGAACTTCTAAAAAAACTGCAAACACTACAGAACAGAGCCCTGAAAATCTGCCTCAGAGTAGACAAGCTGCACCCCACCTACGACATACACAAAAGAACCAAAGTAAAATTGCTAGAAAATAGGAGAATAATTCATCTGAAAACATTAGCATACAGCTATAGTCAAGACAATAAACTCCTAACAAAACCACAAAGGGCAACTAGAGCAAATAATGCGCCACTACTAAAGCAGACCAGAAGCCAAATAAAAGCTCACGAGAGAAGCACGCTAGAAATGGCTGCCAAGGTGTGGAATGCCCAAACAGTAAAGGAACGACAAATTCCTGACCTAAAAACATACAAAAAATATCTGTGCAAAATAAGGCTAGGAACCCCCAACTAAGCTGCACCGCAAAGGGGCAGGTGATATGTCACGGCCCACCAGCGAGACGCCCAATGGAAGGTAACCATACCAAAAGCAGCCAGATAGCACACCACACAGCTACGTACAAGCCTATGATATGTAAATAGGAGTAGGCTAGTCTAGAAATAAGAGTAGAAAAAATAAAGCACATATATGCCAAGAAAATCAAAAAAAATTAACATAGACTACTAACCAGACCTACCAACTATCTATCTGCTACTGAAATACAGGCAATCAAATACCTTATCAGCAGCTACTGTGCGATAAGACAACACCAACACTACAGCTGGCCAGCATTGAAAACAAGCCTGAATACCCAGGCTTATATGCTATGGACAGTATAAATACAGCCTCAATAAAAAAAATATATAAAAAAACAACATCTCGTAACAGTAACAGTAGACATCTCACAATATACCGGACATGTAAGTATAAATAAATATATCATAACAGTACACATATCACAGTGCATACAAACAGATACAATTTTTTTAAACATCAGATCATGCTGTCTTGCTAGGAAAGTGATCCGGCAGGTGAGATGACCCAGTCTTTCAGTAGATTCCGCTGCTCCTTTCCTGTCTTGGAGGTGGTGTTGGGGCTAGGAACAATGCCTATGTCTGCCAGTTGTGGTTCCCAGTCACTGGACGATCCAGCTCCTGGTTATGCAGCCCTGGATAGCGCATCCTCATCAGGTTGTGCACAACCATGCATGCGGTGATGACCTTCACAGTCGGGGGAGGGGTGGTGCTGCATAGTCGTCAGCAGCACATGGAAGCGGTTGGCTAGGATGCCAAAGGCATTCTCCACCACTCTCCTAGCTCGGGAGAGTCGGTAGTTGAAAAGTCGCTCCTCATTTGTCAACCCCCTCCTGCTGTATGGCTTCACCATCATCGGCCGCAGGGTGAAGGCATCGTCACCGATGAGGAAATACGGCACATCCTTCTGGCCATTCGGTTTGGGGTCCGGAAAACCGATGGCGCCACCTTCAGTGTTCGCCTTTAGCTCTGAGTCGCTGTAGATCTGGGCATCAGATGCAGAGCCCATATCCCCAAGATCTGCCCGGATGAACATGTAGTCCGCGTCTACAAACGAAAACAGGACCACGGAGTAAAACCACTTGTAATTGTAATAGAGTGACCCACTCTTTGGAGGGCACCGGCAGGCAATGTGCTTCCCATCCAGAGCGCCACAGGTATTGGGTGTGGGGGGGGGGGGTTCCACTTCTCCGGGAATTGGTCGGTGATGGCGCGCCATCTTTGTGGAGTCATGGGGCACATAATGACCTCGTCCAGTTACTCATCGATGATGGCCTGACACACTTCACGCACGATGAGTGACTGTGTGTTGTGGGGGACCCTCCACCCAAACTTCATCGACGAGTATTTGTTCCCAGATGCCAGGTGCCACAGAGTAAGTGCGATCTTCAGCCCAGGCTCAAGCGGCACCCTGTATGTTGTTTTCTTTTGGACAATCCTTGGTCCTACTCTCGCCACAATCTCATCACACATCTGGGGAGGCATCCGCATAAAGTTGACAAACGATGCAGGGTCCTCGCTGCGGAGCTCAACCATAAGCTTGTCATACAACCCAAACTGTGGCCGCCTCCTGATCCAGGGTCTGACCCACATTCTCCGCTGCTGCCTCCTCCTTCTATCGACACGGGCCGCCAGAAGAGCCATGAGTTAGAGATCTAGCTCCTGCTGGTAAATGGCAACTCAGTAGTGATGCTGGAACTGTAGATGGAGTGTAGGGACATCCCTCCTCTCTGAAGAGTTGAGAAGGTCTGGTGGTGCCTTGATATACCGACCGCCAACACGCTGGCAATATGCTAGGGGCACGCTGGCATATGCTAGGGGTACGCTTGCGTACTTTAACGGAACGTTGTATGTTATATATGTCAGCAACATGCGCAGGGCGCCGGTTGTATGTATGGCTAACGTGTACCAACGCACCCCAACGTATCCCGATGTACCTCTAATGTACACGTAGCACATGTGGAATGTACAAGCCACACGTTGACACACGGTGGAAATTTTGAGCATGCACAAAATTCTTTCGGCACCTCGACGCATGGCGATGTATCCGGAACATACCCGATGTTTGCCCAACGTATACATAACGTATGATGATGTACGCCGACATGTTGGTCGAAAATCAAATACGTTGGCATACGCTAAGGCTATACATCATAGTGTGACAGGCCCTTCAGCCACCATTTTGTCCACCCCGAGCATGTTGGTGAGTGTTCGATTATGCAACCCGAGGACAGAGAGTCTGCGCATGGGCCAAAAAGTGGCTGTGGCCACCCGAGTTGATTAATCGGATACCCCCATGAAGTGTGCGCTGTCACACTGCACACGACTCTGTGAATGTGGGCCTGACACTTCTTTCCTGCCTGTAAAATGTTGCGTTACCTAAACCTTTTCCAGCTTTTAATTACCACCCCCCTCCCATTCAGCTGGTGTTTTTATTTTTCACAAAAACAATGTTGTCAACGGGAGCGGGTTGGTGTTGCGCCTGGGTCACCTCGGCCGTATTTGATTAACACGACCCGGGCGACTCGGGTCACCCGAGTTCCTAAGATTTCAAATCGAACACCACGGGTGGAGTCGAAGGATACACGTACCGTGTGCAAAACGACCCGACCCCAGTAACCCATGTCTTTGCTGGGATTGGCTAGGAGTGATGACGTTACATTTGTGACTAAGGGGATGCAGTGTGGGGTACCATTACCCAGCTTGGTGTGTTGCGGTCACTATTAGGGCGAGTTACTCGACACAAACTAGATTCCACTCAATTCCATTATCCTGACATGAAACTCAAAACCTAACTACAAATTTTTTGTTTTAAGTCTGGAAAAACTATCGGGACATCTTAAGCCCCGTTCACACACGGACCTTAATTTGCCTCAACTAGTTTGCCTCATCTAAGTCGGCTCAAAACGTGGGTGTGAGCATGCCACTGAGGCAAATTAGCGATTATTTGACTCAACTATTTCGCCTCATTTAGACCGATTCGTGAGGTGGATTAGCCTGAGTCGGCCTAAGGTGCATGTGTGAAACGCAAGTGCTTTAGTTGAGGCAAATTAAGCAGTTTGATGTATGTATGTGTGTATGTACTATGTATGTGTGTATGTACTATGTATAGGGTCGTTCTCAGAAGTTGTGTACCAATAGTGTGACATCAGTACCACAAAATCAAAATGCTGCCAAAGTCCTATAAACAAGTTTCCTCAATGTGTATGTCCTTTTGCATCTGAATAATTGAAAATAAACATATGCTGGGATTTTTAAGTAGGTCAAATGATGCGCACACCCAATAAATAGCAGTATAGCATGGAAACCAATGACTCCAAAATCAAATATTTTCCACACAAAACTTCAAAGTGGAAACAACAATTTTACACAAATATTCGGCTCAAATTTCAATGTTATGGGGCAATTTCAGGATTGATCTTTTACTATACCATAACTGGGTCCATGCATAGAGTGTCAAATGGTGAAAATAGTTCCTGTACTGTATCTGTACTCAGTGTTTGATACAGAGTTTCATAGTACTTGCAAGTGGAAACGAAATGTTACGATGTTAATGACTCCAGAAAAGGTTAACTATTTCATAATTTTTTTAATTTTTTTTATAGAAATAAATGTCTTCAACTTAATGAAGACATTGTATATGACCATTTGAAGTGAAATGAGCTGTTGTTCAGAGGTTTTCATTAAGTTTGTGACATTTTATTTTCAATGCTGTTGACAATGTCACAAATTAGCAATGTAATTTTCTATGTATTTAGCTACATCCATCCCAATAAGATACATAATTCATAACAAAAGACTGGACTGGGAATAAATTTATAATTTATTTACATCTTCAAGATTATTCGTAGCAGTATAGGTTTGTATAGTATAGTTATACGAGTCTTACCTGGGT
>CM059202.1:18480348-18557919 GCA_030323885.1 Branchipolynoe longqiensis
TATATTCCTGATACATAAACTGTAATAACTTAATTCTGCAAAATACATTGGTTTTGTACGTCTATCATAGAATAAATACATGTAGCATTGCTAAAATACTTAATACGGAGTCAACAACAATTATTTGACTCATTAACCCCCCAAAAGAAGGCAAAATCATTAACAATGTAACATGAAAACCAAATATCTGGTAAACAGTTTTTATATATATATGCCTCCAGCAAAAAACTGGAGGCAAGTGACGATTTGACCGTCTCGAGATCAACCGCCGGGGCCAAAGGATGCAGCCAGAGCCCGGACGACGGCGATTGGCTAATATTCAACTCGAGCCAAATCGAATAAATAAATAATAAATAATTCTCCGAGAGTTTATATGTATATAATAGATTATATATATTATATATAATATATATATATATATAGGTTAATGAGTAGGCAGTGAAAGGTTGGCAAGCAGGGGATGGGGGGGGAGAGCTTTTAGTGAACTCGACAGTCTGGGTGAACAACTTTGTTGACATAAAATTCTATGCATCCTCAAAATGCCTCCGTCAATTCTTCAATCTTCATACAAATTAGCCAATAGATAGAAAACAGGTATGCGAAAATGAATATGGTAGTTTAACAAATGAACATCCTCAATTTTAGTGATTTGCAGAGGTTTTTGATAAACAAAACAACCCAAAAAGATTCGGAGTAATTTTCATCAAACTTCTAGTTGACAAATTAAAAAGATTTGAGGACCCAGATGAAGAACATGTTATCTACATTATGCAAAAGACAGCTGCTTGTTAATATCTATAAAAGTCTCCCCACAGCAAAGTGATTGCCATGCCATCCCGGCCAGTAAACGCGATTCTGGCCGGAGCGAAATCAGCCAAAAGCACATGGTGCGTACACACTGTCACATAGTGACATACCTATATAAAGTCCATTTCTATGTCAAATAAAGGGTTCTATGTATTTTAAAAGATAATTAGCCTATATTCCTGATACATAAACTGTAATAACTTGATACGTGACGAAGGAGGAGAAGGAGGCGGGTATTGGAAATAAAAACACTTTATTCATATAGACAATGCATCAATGTTATACTGGAGTACAGGTGTAGATTCTTAATGCAGGTAAATGAGGATATAACAGATAGCAATGTGGATAAAGTGCAATCAAGTGGGTAATCAATGTCACAATGTCAATGAGGTGCAGTGAAGCAATGTCACTGGGTAATGTCAGATGAGGGGTAAAGTCAGATGGGAGGGAGACGCCCTGAAGAGCCCTCCACCAAAACTGAGGAGAGGGCTCGAGGCGGCGATGCGGGGGACGTACGCGTGGACCGCGGTGGAACCCGGCGCGTTGGCATGCCTGGGCCGCCCCCCAGCGCAGGCTGTGGAGGGTGTAGCCGTCGGGGGCGGGCAACCCGAGGGCCGAGTGGGCGCCTCGTAGGATGGCCGTCAGGGTCCGAGGGTCCAGGGGGCGGCCCGAGGGCAGTATGAAGGCGGGATCGGCGATCCAGGCCGCCACGGGGCAGAACGGGCGGCCGGGGATGAAGAGGGCGACCGCCCCCGAGGGCAGCGCGATGGTCTTGGTGGTGCGGGGGCGACGTCGGCGCGTGTGATGGTGTGAGGGCCGCCCCACACCTCGGGGCTGGGGGAGAGGAGGCTGGACTGCCGTAGCATCCCGTAGTACCCGAGGAGCAGGGCGGCCCGAGGGACGATGCCCGAGGGCGAGGTGGTGGGCGACGGCCACGAGGGCGTCAACGGCGGGGCGGGAGTCATGCCCGGAGGCCCGCTCCCCGCCGCGTGGCATGAGCCGAAGGCGCTGGGGTCGCCCCCGGCCGCCTCCAGCCAGGAGCGCGCCCCGGAGAGGGCGTACCGGGCGTAGAGTGATGCGGTGTAGGCGGTGACGTCGAAGGGCGTCGGGGCGAGGGGGTCCCAGTGGTGGCCCGAGGCGAACTCGACATAGCTCCGGGCCTGTCCGATGGTTCCTCCAGGTGGAAGGGGCGAGGGCGGCAATGCGCAACCCGTCGACGGCGGCGACCTCGGAGGCAGAGTACCCTGGATTTAGAGGCCGGGATTGTAGGGAAAGTCGTCGTGGTCGGCGCGCTCAAGCCCGAGGCGGGCGACCTCGTCTCGGGCCACGCCCGCCCAGCGGCCAGGGAGGTGGGTGCGGCTGAGGGCGTCGGCGAGGACGAGGTCGGCGCCGAGCTTGTGGACAATGGTGAGCTCAAAGCACGCCTCGGCGGCCATCAGCCAGAGTTCCCGAGGGTAGGATCCCGGGCCCGCGTCGAGGGAGGCGGCGGAGGCCATGTTGTCCGTATTGATGACAACGTTGGCCCCCGCGACGTCAGCCGTGGGAGGGCACGGAGCGCGACCACCAGGTTGACCGCCTCAACCTCGTGGATTGCGGGGAAGCGGGCGCGGAACGCCTCGGAGTACCCTCGGGCGTAGTATCGCCTGGGGGAGTAGGCCCCACCCCCGGTGAGGCATGAGTCGCACTCGATGACGATCCTCTGGGTCCTGGGCGCGCGGAGGAGGTGGAGGCCGTTGGAGGCACGCCCGTAGGCCGCGAACCAGGCGAGGTCCTGGAGGGCGTCATCCCCGAGGGTGATGGTGGCGAACCCGTGGCAGCTGCGCAGGGCCGCGAGGAGCCTGGCCATGAATTTCCTCGCGGGCAGGATGCAGCTGCCGACGTGGTTGAGGCGGCCGAGGATGCTCTGAAGCTCCTGGCCCCCGAGGGTAGGCTGGGCGACTCGGGCCTCGCAGTCGGCGACGAGCTCGGCGACTTTGTCGGGGGCGATGCGGTTGATCATGGCGTCGCTGTCGATGGCGAAGCCGAGCCAGGAGACCCGCACCGCCGGGGGGTGGCACTTCCCTGAGGCGACCTCCAGGTCGAGGGCGCCGACGAGGGCGATGAAGCCGTCGAAGGCCTGGCGAACCCTCAGGTAGGTGAGCTCGCACCCGACAAAGTCGTCGACGTATACGAGGGCGTGGAAGCCCTCGCGCCGGAGGATCCAGGCCACCGCAGCGGTCACCCTCACGCAGGCGGCAGCCGAAGGGGAGGGCGAGGTCAACGTAGGTCGCTCCCTCGAATGCGATCCCATACAAGGGGCATGAGAGGGGGTCGGCCCGGAGCTGGCGGTAGGCCCTGGATATATCCGCGGTCCAGGTGTAGGCCCCAGTGCCCTGTCCGATGAGGCGGCGGCCCCACGTCGGCGACGGAGGGGAGACTGTCGGCGTGGGGCCTACCCAGGTACTCGCGGCGGGGTATGGCAGCATTAACACTGTGGCCGGGAGGGTAAGAAAGGTCGACGATGACCCACCTCTTGCCAGGGTCGCATTTGGGGTGGGTCATCATGGGGGGGACCTGGGCCCACGGGGTAAAGGGAGGGGGTGAGGAAGGGGCCTGCAAGGGCGCCGTGTGTGAGCTCGGTAGCAATGAAGTCCCGGAGGTGGTGGACCTGGTGCTCTTGGTGTAGGTAGGCCGGGGAGGGGTGCTGGCAGAGTAATTGGCTGGAAAGCCGAACTCCAGGTGGTCGACAAGGTCCTTGTCGGGGTGGTCTCGGAGGCGGCTGCGCCATGCGGGGATGTGTAGGCCTGAGGGGAGGGGGATGCGGGCGGCCAAAAAATTAGGGAAGCGCGGAGGGTGTGGTAGGCTCGGGAGAAGGTTGGGTGGCGGCTCCAGGCGGTGCCCGATAGGTGGGGCCATATGGAGAGGGGGGTGGGGGCGGAGGGGGTGTCCTGGATGCCTGGGTTGACGACCTCGGCGACTGGTTCGCCGAGGTCGAGGGGGGGAGGTGCGGCGGGAGAGGGGGAGGTCAAATTTGTGGGGGGTGAGGATGGGGCGGGGGGGGTTAGGCTGGGGAGGTGGATGAGGTAGGCAGTGTCGCCGGGGTGGCGGGGGCGGCCGTTATCGGTGTGAGGGGTGGCGCCGGCGGCGGCAGAGATGTGAGCGGCAGAGATGTGAGAGTGGGGGGGGGGGGAGGGCGGTGGCAGAGATGTGAGGGCTGCGGCGGGTGTGGCGAGCAGTGCGGTTAGATGTAAGGGGAGGGCAGACAGGGAGGCTGTTGTGGGGGGTGCTGGGGCGGGGCTCGAGCCGTATGTGGCCGCCGCCGGCCTAAAAATCCGGCGAGGTGATGGCGGGGGCGGCTGAGGCGCGGTCCCGGGTGCACTTCGTAAAGCATACCGCCTCACTGTGGACGGTGAGGATATGGCGCAGTATGCGCAGGCGTGCCTTCGCCTGGCGCCGTGGTCTCCGTGCGCCTCGGCGGCGGGGCGGGGTCGCATGAGGCGGGGTCCCTGTTCCAGGCGGGGCAGGGGACGCCGTATACCTCTCGGGTATATGGGGTGCGGGGGTCGGAGGAGGCTGGATGGTGGGGCGCGGGTTGCGGCAGCTCGGGAGTTGAGGGGTGCAGTCGCGGGGGCGGTTATCACGTCCATGCGTAGAGCGTTGATAGCGACTGGGTCGTGCCAGCCGTCCGGGAGCTGGCCGGCCGTCCGCGATCCAGGCAAATATGGCTTCCGAGTACCGTCGGACGGTCGGCCAGGGATGCGTGACACAGTCCCGTTGCACCGTTAGGTTGTGGTGGAGGAGGCCCGGGATGGAGTCGGAGGGGAATGCGGGATGTGACTCCAACATCCGGAGGGCGAGGTTGTACTCCTCCATGGAGGCCTCGCCCCTTTTGAGTGCCTTGCCCTCCGGGCCCCTCTCGATGAGGTCGTGGGGGAATATGTATCCTGCTGGTATACCTTTTTTCCTGGTGGTGTTTTGCGCCTCGGCCGAGTCGAGGATGTCCCGAACCGCCTTGGAGGTGCGGTCGGGGGCGGCGTGTAGGGGAGGCGGCCTGCTGTGTGGGGTAGGGGCCGTGTCTGGTGAAGCGCCGGTAGAGTGGGTGGACGTTGTGAGGCGGCGGCGGGCCGAGGCATGGGCCGGGCCTCCCTGGGCCAGCTCCTGGATGAGGTCTGCGAGGCGGTCGTAGGCTGATGTTGGAGGCAGGGCCGGGGCGGGCGCTCCCGGGGGCGCGAGTGTGATGCCTTCCACGAGCGCGGTGAGGCGCTCCATGGCCTGGGTTCGGGCCTCCATCCTGGCGTCGACTGAGGTGGCCCATGAGGTGGCCTCCGATTGGAGGCTAGGGGTGGAGGAGGCGGCGGAGGCGCTCCTACCCCGGCGGGCTCCTCGGCGGCGGAGGCGCTCCTACCCCGGCGGGCTCCTCGGCGGCCGGCGGGTCAGCCCCATCCTCGTGCGGCTGCGGGCATGGCTATGTGGTAGGTCCCGGGGGCGAGAGTGTCGAGGCGTGGAGTCATGGGGGCAGCGGTAGTGAGGTGGAGCCAAAAGAAAATGTGTCCATGCCAGGAGGGTGAGTGGAGGCGAGTGGCTAGGGGCAGCAAGGGCGGCCGGTTATAAAGTCCGAGGGAAGGGGGGGGTGTTATGTCAGCGACCCAACGGTCGCGGGCAGGGGAAGGGAGAGAGGGGGGGGGGTCCTCCTCCCTCGCCACGAATCAAAAGCAATGTGAGCATTATGACCAATTCTGCAAAATACATTTGTTTTGTACATCTATGTGGTATTTGGGTTTTTTCTGCAAGTCTTTAAATAGAAAAGTGGACACCTGCCAGGTCTAGGAGCCTGAATAATGCATTAATGGTATATGGATGGGTATATGGGTCGTTTCATGGTAAATGGGACCGAATCGTGACATTAGAGTAAAAAATGAATATTGTGTCATTTTCATATTTATTTCGCTGAGTAGCCAACTCTTGTACATACCTATACCAGTAATGTGAAGGAAAAGGTAGTTTAGGTTACCATCTTGTCAGAATAATAATAATTAATTGACTAGCCAGTCAACCTCAAAGGTGAATGTAACATATGATTCATAAATAACAATTATTTTAGAATATTTAATGCACGGAACAATTAGTTTTTATGCTATGAAACAACTGTACTATACAAACATCTTTATAGGGAAGTTATATTCTTCTCAATTTTGGGTTGTGGACATAACACAATTGAAGGGGATACAAAACAAGATAGGGGACTTCAACTTCAATTATTTTCATACAGCCTTGTAGAAAAATGCTATTATTAGTTATGGTATTTAAAAAAAGGCTTACAAATGCAACAGTAGCAAGTGTTTTCTGAATGAAGCTCTGGTATTCCCAGAATAGCATGTTCCCTGACATAACAAGCTAGCCTGCTAGGGACAAGGAGGGGACACCACAGTTACGTTTAGAACCAGTTTAGTCATCATGGATTATTAGAAAAAGATACAAAGATATGCAGGTAATATGGACATTTATTTCAAGTGAGAGTGTCCTTAAATATTAGTTTACAGACTAACAGGTAATATTCTATGCAAAATAAAGGTCTAGTAAGTAGTAGGCTGGAGAAAAGACCACATTCTCCATGTAACAAATTCATCATTTCATGCCTTTACTAGGCTTTAGTTGTTCGTTTTTTTTTGGGTCCATTAGTTGTTTAAGCAGAGGAAATTTCAGTCATAGACGACTGGTCTTCCTCATTCCACTGCTGGTCGATAGAAAGCCCGAGCCTACACTATTACTGACCCAACCGGCCTTTGATGCCGCTGTAAGTTATACATAGCGGTGGAAATCCAAATTGGCAGAGCTGGGGGCACGGGGAATCGAACCGCTGACCCTCAGATTAGGAGTCTGACCTAGAAAAAAGTCAGGCACTCTAACCACTCCGCCACAGAGAACGCCAGTTTAAAACCATTTATTTTTGGAATCAATTATGTCACATTAGGCCATAATTTGTTCATATCTATCCCTCCAAAGTGTAAGAATATCAGTTATATAAAGAAAATAACTCCTCTACACTTTCAATAATTGGTTTTGACCATTATATAAATGGCCCTATTTACCATGAAGCGACCCATATGCCAACAGCAACAGTCCGACTCCGGGGAACATCAGACACATTTGACAGTGCTGTGGAGATTCCAGTTTGTCACATACCTACTTAACGTGTAAATATGAGTACTACTAATATCATTAGCTACATGTTTAATCATGACCCTACCTTTCCTATGAATAATCCAATATTAAATAGTGAAAAGCCCAGCATCTCAACAGGGACAGCCATTTTGTAAATGCAGGGCAGCAGCAACTTAAGAGCAAGGCTGAACTGTTGGGCCCAACAAGCGCTTATAAGGTAGTATCTGATTGGATCCGACGTTCTGAGTCGTGACCGTACTGCTAGTGTAGGTATGTGACAACAAAAATCAAGTTTACTGTATAGAAATGAAACTCATACCATTGTAAAGAGCAGAAAATATGCTATTAAATGACACCAAGATCATGCATATTGGTCTAATATTAAGAAAGTTATGAATTTTTATCTTTTTTAAATCGCATGTTTTTTTGTCATGTAATTAAACTGAAACAAAGGGAATGGGTGTGATCCTAAACAATGCAAACTGAATGAAAAAAATGCATAACTTAGTAGCTTTCATGATATTTACATGATTATTGTAATGGATTAAATAGAAGAAAAAGACCATTTTAAGCCTGCATCAAAGCCTGATTTTGTATTATTAATAATTTAATTAATTAATCTTGAAGAAACACAAAATATGCCAGAACTTGCTTAATTTTCATATTTACAAGATTTTTGTGAATCAGTTTGGAGTACCTATTAACATACAAACATATGTAACAGAAGAAACAAAATAGAAAATCACACTTTGACCAAATAACAGACGTGATGAACTGCTCACTCTTGCTCATTTGCCTTTCCCGCAATTTGTGCAGTGATTCACATGAAAGTAGGCCACTATTCTATTCTGAATTAACTTGATGGTGTGATTTTGAATTAGCATGGTAACATTCCAAATGGGAATCAACTATTTTACACTCAAATTTCACTGTTCCGAGGCAACTTCAGGATTTAACTCTAACTCTACCATAATCAGGTCAATGTGGCATGGGTTAAATACTTAAAATAGTGAAAGTAATTCCTGTGTTGTGCTTGATGGTAGTTTCAGAGTGTGGGCAAGTGAAATTGAAATGTTACTCTGCTAATGACTCCAGAATGATTTCCTTATTTTTATACTATTTAAACAAAACAAATTCTCCCAACTAAGGAGATGCTGAATATGACCATTTGAAATTAGGTGTCTTGTTGTTCAGGCGTTTTCATTAAGTTTGTGACACTTTATTTTCAATCTTGTTGACAATGTCACAAATTGGTGACATAATTCTCTACTGATTCAGTCACATTCATCCAAATAACATATATAATGCACAATACTGGCACTCAATTTTATCTTCATTATCTCTCACATCAATTGGCTACAAGATGAAATCAAAATATTGTTATTGCAATGGATTGTTGCTTTGAAATGTGTACAGATTTCAAATAGACTACCCCAAGTGGTACAGTTTCTGAGAACGACCCATATACGATAGGTTGAAAACTATCAAAAGTATGTAAAGTATTTCAGTCAGCGGCCCAGCTGACCTGCCCACTTCAGAGTACCTGTTGATACCAAATTACCTTTCATCATTTTTTTCTACTAAGTTACTGTTGGTAGGGTGAATCTATATGATAGTATATCGATGTATAATTAATTATGATTCTACTATAAGCTTGTTACACCCGCAGCACGGTCTGAGACAGGGTTGCTGAACAACCCATTAGGCATTAGAACAAGTGTCAGAAGGTTGCTGACTGTTGAAGGGGTACTGTCATTTGACATCAGCCATTGTTGTAATTAATGATTTAATGTAGTACACTTACTAACAGCAGGCAATATGAGGTGTTTGACAATAAAGCTAGAATATGACATTCACAACCTGGTTCAAAATATTGAAAGCTTTCATTGATCAGAAAAACCAACCTTAAACTGGTGAGTTTTAACAAGTTTAAATTGTTCAACGGCCAATGCATTTCTTATAGCATATTAGTATTACAACCTATTCTATAAAGTATTGGGCTCGGGCATACCTCTCATTGTCCTTAAGAGTGCTAGCATTTCAGTTTACTGACTCAGCTTCAAAATGCAGATGCGAAAATATACCTTTGATCAGTGCTTTACAACAAACTGCTTTACTTGCAGGGTCCGTACAAGGTGTTGACAGTCCTGACTTCTTGAATTTGACAAACTAGTCTTGAATTTAATTTTGGTAAGTAAACATTAACTGTCTTTTCAATTGGCAAAATTTGAGTGGACGGCAAGTGTGAACAATATTTCATTTATCAACGTCTAGAAAGCTAACCTCTAGCACATAAATCATACAAAATTACATGACGTTGTTTTTGTGTTTTGTGAATGACAGTGGCTTAGAAGGACATGTTGAAGTATGCTTGAATGGCTTGTTTTGCAGTGCCGTGTTGGCGGTGCAGTGCGAGCCGGTGGTGCTGAGCGGTGTGCACCGTAACGGACCATGGCGGACGAGGCTGAGCGGCTGAGGCTGCTCAAACCCATGTTCCAAGGCGTCCCAGAGGAGGTGCTAAAGAAGGCGGCCAGGTCGGCCAGCAACCTCAAGCATGCCGCCCTGCTGGTGGCAAACCTCCAAGACGAGGAGCAGGCAGGAGCGAGGAACAAGGCAGCCTCCCCGGGTAGGGCACACCCTGCGAGCTGATGCTCAGGTCACATCGTGCTGCCGCAGTACGGTGTCGCAGTTTGAGCGCCCTGCCAGTTTCAGCTGACTGCATACACTCAAACTCAAGGCATTGTCAATGGTCGTAAGCAATCTGCATACAGAAAATACAGCAGAAGTGAAATATCTCTAAAACCACACCACCTATTAACAAATCGCTTAGTACACATATAGAAAACATCTTTACCAAAAAGATTATATTAAATTTATACGGTTAGGGTTCTTGATTTCTATTTATTTTGAATAAAACTAATGTTGTGCACTGCGCGTACCGTCAAACTCAAGGCATTGTCAATGGTCGTGAGCAATCTTCATACAGAAAATACAGGAAAAGTGAAATATCTCTAAAAGCACACCACCTAGAAACAAATCGCTTGGTACACATATAGAAAACATCTTTACCAAAAACATATTAAATTCATAAGGTTAGTGACGATGCTGTCAGATTTTGACGCATGTGCATGAAACTGACAGCTCAAACTGGCAGGGCGCTCAAACGGCGACAACGGGTCTCTGCTCTGCGGATGGGATGTTTACAAATTGTATGGTGTTGCTGGCTGTGGTAGAAATGTTCACAAATCGTACGGGATCCACACAGCAATCGTAAAGGTCACGATATTAACGGCCGGGACCCTCCTTAAATTTTCAAAGTGGTCCGAGCGTTCAAATTAAAATTTTACTGGCAGCTCCAATGAATTAGAAAAAATGTGTTTTTGAATTTAAAAAATATTTGAGTGAGATATGTCAAATTGAAAGTTGTTGACTTTCAGATCTTTTGTATTAGCTAATAGATTAGAGAAGTGCCTTATTAAGGGATGGTAAATAGGTTAATTATAAGGAGCCGATAAAGGCAATTTTAACCTTCATAAAGTGAATGCTTAGCATTTTTCTTCCTAGAAATGGTCACACAATAAGTACAATATGGCCCATGAATGTATAGCAAGGCCCAGTATATTTTGTGATTATATCCATTGATTTGCATGTTCTCTCTATGTACGTATGTATCTACGCACCAGACCGAGTAAAGCACCCTGAGATGACCTGGATGTCAAATAGTTACCACCAGCCACAGAGCTATTGTCACCACCACTGTTCACCTCCAAATGTCTCATGTACTAGTGACAGTTGTTAATGAATGCTTTTGTTTTGCAGTGAAGAAACGACCGAGGCTGAGTGCCACCACGCTGGACCTGTCACCGGACCTGTCACCACACATGCCGCCCGCCAAGCGAACTCAGGTGGCGAACAAAGTGTCGGGCAAGGAGACGAGGCCGCCCAAGAAGGCTTCCCCAGGTTAGGTCCCATCTACCTGTGGCTTCCATCGGGGCAAGCAGCACTGTATGGTTGTGTCCAGCGTGTTGCCGTGCAACTGATATACATTACTGGTCTTCCGGCCTTTACAGCTGTCATGCATTTGTACTATTGAATTGTGCATGTTGTAGGGTCGTTCTCTGAAACTGAGCACCAAAGTGTGACATAGAAACCAAAAGTGAAAACATTCCAAATAATAGCAGAATCCGTATTCGTATGAAAGCTTACATGTTGTGCATAGTTGGGGGGAAAAAAGAGTTATTTCACTTTTTGATTTTAATCTTATACAAATTGAACAATACATTAAAAGCACTCGTGTAACATGGAATCCAGAACATTATTTTCACATACACAAGAAACTCAAACAAGATTTGATTGATTACAGTTAAGTAAAAAAGATTGTCTTGCAAGAAAAAAGTTGGAGGAAAGTTTAAATGAGTTTGCATAAATATGTGTTAAATGTGTAAATTTTCACTTTAGCACAAAACATACTTTTCATGCATTTTGTGAGATAGATTAAATATATGTATTGCTAACACACTTAACTATTAGACTTAGTACCAAAAAAAGGAAAGAATTAGTCATCACTATCGTGCCTTGAAAAGCAAATATATGGCATGGTTCGCTCATCTTAAAAAGGCCTTAAATTAGATAGTTTCAATAAACGGCCTTGAAAATTGACCAAATGTGCCGAAAAACAACAAGTTTGGCTGGCCGGGCTATTTCCATGTGGTTTCTTCAACATTGCGATTGTTTGTTGTTTTCTGTGCCGTTTACTGCTGTTCCAACCTGGCTGTGTCAGGCAGTGAGGCATGTTTCCATGTTTATCCTATTTCCATGACAACATTTAAAGTTTAAAGGTATTAAACAATTACGATTATTGCTCATCTGGATGTGGAACAGTATATAAGTTGGTTCTTTGGTTCCTGGCAATACCTAAGGTCATATCAGGACGGGTACTGACTTGTGGCAGCGTGCATTTATTGCGACTTTATAGTGCAGAGATGAAAGACCTCCGCGGTTTCGCGGATTTCCGGGATTTCTTATATCCACTGATCAATGTTAAACAAAATTCCTAAAGATGGGATGTATATAGGACAACAGTTCGGTGGTTCGAATCCCGTTCTTATATGACCTTAGATGTAGTTAGAACATAAAACCTAAGCAAGAAATTGTTAGATATGGGCGATAATTCAGTCACAACAAGGCTTACTTAAGACCTGACTTCCGGTATTTTTCCGCGATTCCCTGACAATGCTAAACCTATGGGAGAATATCAGCATTTCCGCTTTTTTTCCCGGAGACCACTTTCATCCCTGATAGTGCTGCGTCACTGGGATACCAGGCTCCTGGCACCTGACCTGATATCCAACTCAGTCACATTATCCTAACACTGAGCCAACCAGTCTTTGCCCTATCCTAATAATGCTGAGCGCCTGGCTAGGAAGAGACAAGTATTAATTTTTCAAGTCGTTGGGTTGACTCCACCAGAGTTTGAACTCATGGGTTCGAATCCCACGAGCTTGCAAAACGGGAGATGGACGCTCAACTCATTCGGCCATCTAGGCTGGTCAATACACAAGTAACCCATATGGAGAGGGTTTGATTTCATGTTTTTTTAATTTTGCAGTTCAACCACTCATTACTTCTATGGTGGCGAAAGGTTGCGCTGACACAAAGAAAGGTTTGTTACATAAATGTATTCAATATAAGTAAGCAGACTTGTCGGTAGAATCATATTCTGTTAACAGATTTTATTTAACCAATATTGTTCAGTATGTCCATAAGTTTAATGTTATTTACACATGGATCAGGTCAGTGGTATTTAAGACAACTTGGTGACTGAAGCACATGCGCACTCATTTCTATCTTCTTGTTCATGTTTTACACTAGTATCTCCAATGACATTTTAACAGTAGCATCTCCAATGACATTTTTTTACAGTAACATCTGTAATGACTTGTTTTACACTGACATCTCCAATAATCTTTTACACGAACATCCCTAGTGGCAGTGGTATTTTTACACTGACATCTCCAAGCAGCCAGGGCTTCCCGTGATGAACCTTCCGCTTCTGTTTTTGGCGAGATAACCACTTTCACCCCTGTGCTTTTTTTCGCAGGTCAGCCAATGACTTCCAAAACAAGTAAAGACCAAGGTTAGCGGGTTCCGCATTTCTACAATTGCAACCATAGCTTCCCCTCAGCCACATTGCTGCCCTCTCGGGTTGTCTCTGTCACTGTTCAGTGCAATGTTTATCAGTACGGCGTTTCTTGACTGGCTGCCAGCACGTAGGGAGGGTGGGGGGGGGGATATCTGCGTATATAATTGTCAATAGATATTTATTAATGTATTTGTAATGGGTCAGTGAGCGGTCAGTGCAGACTAGTACCTATCTTTATTTAGCCCAAATGGAAGTAACACTTTAAAATTGCTGAATTAGTCATAGCCTGAGGTGAGTGCATGTGGGCGATTGTTTATTGCCTACTTTGTAACATGTTCGAGGGAATATATTTGTTATTATATGTGGTGTTCGTTGAGTCCTCTACTGAGTATCTCCTGTGTTTGGGACACTACGACAACAATAGACTAGTTCGTCATTCCGACTGTGCATGCGCTGAAAACGAGCAAAACAAAGGTGTACAGCCATTGAGTTTGCCGATCCGCACATGGCAGAACTTTGATTTTTATTCAAAATGAATCGAAATACAAAACAATTTGATGCAAACATGGATTCACGCTTGCGATATAATGAATATATTTAAGACACAAATATCATTAATTAGGGATTTTGAGCTAAGAAACATACAATTCACCACAAAACAATCAGTAACTTGTACAGGTTGATGTTTACATCACCATTTTAAATTCTTGTTCTAAATATTAAAATGTCAAATGTGTGACCAGAAGCTTGTTTCAAAGAAATATATAACCAATGCCTGACTGACCTTACCCACTTCCTAGCTCTACAGATGTTATTAACCATAGGATATAAATAAAAACATGGATAAAATAAGTAAAACTGACCTGCTATAGTTCTAACACTAGTCTGGGTGACCAGATTAGTTTAGATCTAAATGCAGATGGCACAATATGTCCTGATTAGATTTGTCTAAATGCAATGCTAGATGAAAGATTAACATCTTACTTTATTATATATATATATATATGTTACCTCGGTATATAGCCTCTGGCTAGCCGCAGGCTAGGGAGAGGTAAGCACATCCGGGTCCAGCAATTAGCATAAGCAGCTCACAGCGGGAGGACGTCCGCTGAGTTGCTCTGGCAGGATTTATCTACTACAAGACTATAACTAACTGTAAGTATTTAGAATTTATGATCAACTTACTAAGGATGCTTTATAGCATCCCATTATGAAAGTTTAGAACTTTCTCAGGTCCCATTTGGACATGTTTTGGTGTTTTTTTAAACACGAGAATAGAACAATGTTGTTGTTAAAGAACCGAAACCGATACTGCTTTGTTCTATCGTAACCTGTATACAGACAGGGAGATATGTTATCCCGAGTTGCATCTCCTAAGGAAATTCCTCCGAACCCTATAGAGGGTTTTGTTGGGGATGATCCTGGGTTTCTTTTATAGACTCCCCAGACCGGTTTTTGAGGCGAGCCTCCAAGTTTCGTAATATTTTCTTGCTGGCGCAGAATGCCGCGGGTGGGAGAAGTGTACGAAACAGAGAGAGCGGGCGGGCCAATGGCCGCCCCTCTGTTTGGTTGGTTTCACTACCGATAAAACCTACGGCATACCATTTAGCTTACAACGCCTGTATAGAGAACGGTGTAAATACGTTCATCTATACCAACAATACCTCAACCCAGATTTTCTGGCGTTCACATTGTGTTCATGTTGAGACGATACTGGTATTAAGTAACTTTGATCATTACAGAAACCGATGGCCACCAAGCGAAACAAGGTTCCGGCGGCGGCAGCCGAGGGCCGCGTGCCCTCAGGATACGACTCATCGCCCCCACAGACGGGACCGCCGTCTCCACAGCCAGGGGCAGATCCTTCTGACAAAGACAGTGAGGATGATTTCCGGGCTATGAATCTCGAAGAGAAGATCAGTAGGATCATGGACCAAAAACTGAAAAACATTCAGGCCATGCCACGGGCTTCCTCTCCTCCCATCCCAGACGACGATTGGGAAGATTGGTCTGAAGAGGAGGAGACGGAGTCCGCTTTCGAAGTTCCGAAACCGAAAGCTAAGAAGCGAAAGAAGACGGCTAGTAGCTCAGGTGATGAATTCACCAAGGCTTCCAACAAAAAGCGGGTCAAAAAGACCAAAAAGAAGAAGAGCTCTTCCTCCGATTCGTCAGATGACTCATCATCGACTGAGCGAGCAGGCATCTATGCTAGGATAGGTGCCAAAGTCAAGAAGAAGTCTCCGCTGGAAAAGGCAAAGTGTTTAAGAACGACAACCATGATGAGGGAAACTATAAAAGGTCATTTCAACACGTTTAAACCGGCTGAAGTGATTAATAAACTCACTGAACAGATCTCGGGAATCAAAGGCGTTCCCGAGACGATTAGTAAGGAAATGGATGCTGGCATCCATCTCTCAGATGAACGGTGTAGATTTGAGAACATGCTGTGTACCATCCACAAGGCAGTTCTAGGGGCACTGACATCTGTAGCCCTTATAGCAAATAGGATGCAGACCGAGAACAAGTTCTCGTCACTTGCCATAGTTATGGACAGGGGTATTGCTTTGCTTACCGCCGCATCCACCTTCATGACATTTTGACGGTTTGAAAATGTCTACAAATCAGTAACCACGGACGCTGGGAAAGAAGTTGCCAGGTCCAAGAAGGTTACGGATAATGATGGTAAGGAGTACACCCTTTACCTCCCACCAAAGCCAGTGAAGGGTAAACCACTGGACAAGACCAAGATGTTTGGTGGCCAGCTAGCACACCTCTAAGGCAGTGGAGGTTGACACGAAAAGTGCTAGGAACACCGAACTAAAGGCGGGAAAGAAGTATGACACAAGTAAGTTCCGACGACCCCGTTCGGATTTTCGATCCCGGCGGGGAGGAAGACCGGGACTAGGAGGTCCTTCCTACGGGTTCAATCCCAGAGGCCGAGGCAGAGGCGAACGCCAGACCACGCCTTGGAGTGACAACCGAGGGTTCAAAAGGGAGTTTACACCCAAACCCCAGTTCCCCCGGCCAGGGAGCAAGTAGAGTCAACCTGAACATGGTGACAGAAGAGACACAAACCTATGTAAGCAAATTTAAAGCAGGCAATATCCTTAATTGTTTACAAAATTGGTATAATATTACAACGGACGAAGAAATTTTGAGCATTGTTACAGGTGTACAAATCCCATTCATTGAAATACCAAAACAGAAAAGAGTTCCGTTCCCATATTAATTTAACTGTGAAGAAAAACAACAAATTGATAACCAGGGGCCATATTCATGTGGAGGTGCCAAGGCCTTAACCGCGGCTACGGTAGCCCCACACGGCTAACGGTGGAAAAAACGTATTCATCTGGAGGTGCCAACGCTAACCGCCGACCGTAGCCTAGGCTAAGCTACCCCATTTTCAAACCAGGGTTAACTGCTAGACACGCCGGTTAGTGTGCGTGTGTGGCTCTCAATCTATTAAATGCTATCATATTTAACAGAATTACATACGCCATAAGTGATATTTGATCAAATTAACCCTAAATTCGAACCGATATTAATGCCCCCCCCACATTGGCGGCGTTATGCATATTGTCGAATCGACGAATGTTATGGGGCTGTCACACTACGAGGCGTTCTCTCTGTGTCTCTGTCTGTGTCTCTGTGTATGTGTATCCATCTGTGTCTCTGTATGTGTCTCTGTATGTGTCTGTCTGTATCTCTGTATGTGTCTCTATGTGTCTCTGTCTGTGTGTCTCTGTCTCTGTCTGGGTCTCTGTCTCTGTCTCTGTGTGTGTCTCTGTGTGTGTCTCTGTCTGTCTGGGTATGTGTCTGTGCCTCTGTCTCTCTCTCTGAGACACACACACACATACACACACACAGAGACACATAGACACACACACAGATACACAGAGACACACACATACACAGAGACACACACAGAGACACAAGTACACACACAGACACAGAGACACACATACACAGAGACAGAGACACAGAAACAGACACAGCGACACAGACAGAGACAGATAGAGAGACAGAGACACATACACATACAGAAACACATACAGAGACATACACAGAAACAGACACATATACACAGACATAGACAGACACACAGACACAGAGACAGACACAGACAGAGACGCATACAGAGACAGACACAGAGACAGAGACACAGACAAATTCAGCAAATAAACCATAAATTGGAAGCACTATTAATGCTGCCGTCGCACAGGCGGCGATATTAATATTGTCGAATCGAGGGAATTCCCAAATCTATAAATAAACCCTATGGTTAGCTATCCGCGGCGGCTTTGACATTGGTGAATACGACTTGACCTATTTCTCCAACCCGCCGATAGCCTCGGATAGCTACCCCAGAGCTAGCGTGTAGCACCGGCTAAGCCTGGCACGACTACATGAATATGGCCCCAGGTCTCTCTTTTTGAAACAAAAAGAATTATTGAAAGAGTAGAACACACGGAAGGAGAGTTTATTTCTAATGTTTTTTCTAGGCCAAAGCCAAATGGCGAAATTCGCATGATTCTGGATTTGACAGTTAAATGAACTGGTAACATACAAACATTTTAAAATGTTCTCATTAGAAACGGCTAGAGATCTTATTACACCGGGGGCTTGGCTCGCAAGTGTTGATTTAAGGGACGCATATTACACAGTTTCTATTTGCAAGAAACACAGGAAATTTCTGAGATTTATTTGGGACGGAACCCTTTTTCAGTACACATGCATGCCAAATGGCTTGCGCACCTCGATTATTTACAAAATTGTTAAAACCTGTATTTGCAGTCATGGCAAGAAAAGGACATACAATGTTCCCATATATTGATGACTCGTTTATCATGGCCGAGTCTTTCTACAAATGTGAAACAGCAGTTAACGATTTGTGCTTGTTGACAAAATTGGGCTTTTACATTCATAACAGTAAATCTCTCCTCGTCCCAAACAGAGAACTAAAATGTTTAGGGTTCATGTTAAACACTGAAACGATGACAGTGTCCTTAACGAAACAGAAACTACAAAAGTTTCATGACACGGCCTCCCAGCTGCTTGACATATCTAGGCCAAAGATTAGACAGGTCGCCGTCCTTATCGGTATAATGGTTTCATATGTGCCTGCTATTTTATATGGAGCGGCACACATAAAGTCTTTAGAAATAGACAAAAACAAAGCGTTGGCACGTACTAAAGGTAACTTCGAAAGACCTTCAGAAGTTGGTTTTCAAGACATCCTCTGGTGGTTTGAAAACATTAACGACTCTCCCAATCCCATTCGTATGGGACAACCCAATACGGTGGTTACTACCGATGCTTCATTACAAGGTTGGGGAGCTCATCGAAATGATGTAGCAACAGGAGGGAGATGGTTAGAAGAAGAAAAATCAGACCATATTAACGTTATTGAATTAAGGGCGATTCATTTAGGCCTATCAAGCCTAATTAAAATACCCCAAAATAATGTTCAAATTCTAACAGATAACACTACGGCCATGGCTTATGTTAGAAATATGGGAGGAACAAAATCAAAAGCTTGCAATAACTTGGCACAAAGTATTTGGAACTGGGCGCAACAACATCAAGTATGGTTGACTATAGCACATATCCCAGGGATACAAAATACCCTGGCCGACAAAAAGAACAGGATCTTTCATGATCACCTAGAATGGAAATTGAACCCAAAAATGTTCAAGAAAATTTGTCAACAATGGGGTACACCTAAGGTAGACTTATTTGCATCGAGAAATAATTTTAAAATAGACAAATATGTGTCATGGCACCCAGAACCAAATGCTTGGCACATAGATGCTTTCTCACTCATTTGGGAAAATGAATTTTATTACATTGTTCCTCCATTTAACATTATCAGCAGGGTAGCACGAAAGATAAAGATGGAACGATCACACGCGAATGGGACACCCAACCGTGGCTAGCAGGACTAGTATCGACAGCCAGAGACTGCCTGCGATTTCCATAATCCCGAGGAAACCTAACTCATCAAGGCCCTCTGGAACATCACGGCAACGTAGCAACGACTCCGTTGCTAGCATTCCTTTTTTGAATAAATATTTAGAACAATTTGGTTTAGACAAAATTACGCAACAACGGTTGGTGTCACATGCGTGAGGAAAGGAACGGTAAAAATGTATTCAACATATTTAAAGAAATGGGGCATGCATTGCCTTATAAAAAAGGTTAAACCTATGAACCCAACTATTGCCCAGGTAGCAAGGTTTTTTAGAATGTTAGAAGATGATGGGTTAGGGTACGGCGCAATTAATGCTGCCAGATGTGCCCTCTCGATAATTCTCCCAAGAATCGAGGGACAGACAGTGGGGAAACATCACGTCATCCACTGGGTGTTAAGAGGTATATATGAACGAAACCCACCTAAGCCAAAATATGATCGATTTTGGGATGTGTCTTTGGTTTTCAAAATGTTTAAAAGCTGGCCACCTAACAAATTTTTAGACATAAAAGAGCTGGGTTTTAAGTTGTCGACGGTACTCTTGTTAGTGACGGGCCATCGAGGCCAAACAATAGTGGCTCTTTCACTGGATGGTCTAGAAATAGATAGAAAGCAAGCGACTTTCGATTTGACAACACTGTTGAAATCTAATCGCCTGGGTGATCCATTGTCATCAGTGAATGTTACACAATTCACGTAGGATCCCAAGCTTTGTGTAGTATCAGCTATTAGGACATATATATCCAAGACACAAGGAGTCAGGAACTCAAGACAGTTATTAATAAGCTTTATTAAGCCACACAAGGGCATTTCATGGGACACACTCGCCCGATGGACAATAAAAGTGTTACACTGGCAGGAGTGAATATGGTCAAATATACGTCGCACTCAACAAGAGGAGCCATGGTCTCTAAGGCACGTCTGCTAGGAATTTCGGTCAGATGAATCTTAGCGCACGCAGGTTGGAAAACCGCACGGTCGTTTGCTAGACATTACAACAAACGATTAGAGAAGCCAAGTGGTGTCGCACAGCGACTGCTAAAAGACTAAAGGTCAAAGGTGAGAACATAAAACTTTTCACAAAAATTCTATTAACAATGTTGCACGTTACATACATACACAAAAATGTGAATTATCATAAAACAAGAATAACAATAAAATATCAGGATAAAAATGATATTACGTAAATGTCTCCCTAGCCTGCGGCTAGCCAGAGGCTATATACCGAGGTAAAATAGATTAGTTAGACGAATCTTACCTGGGTATAGATGATGGATAACTATTGTTTTCCCGAGGTATAAGCCTCGGCTAGACGTGGGTGAGGGCCCACCCTCCACACTCTACCACGTCTATACTGTTGCTTGTACCAAGGAAACATTAGTATTTGAAGTTTTGTATTAGAGATCATTTTTATCCTGAATTAGTAGGTAAAGATTGCTGGACCCGGATGTGCTTACCTCTCCCTCACCCACGTCTAGCCGAGGCTTATACCTCGGGAAACAATAGTTATCCATCATCTATACCCAGGTAAGATTCGTCTAACTAATCTTATATTATATATATATTATATATATATATATATATAATATATATATATATAATATATATATATTATATATATATTATATATATATTTTTGTTGGTATTCTACATTCCAAACAAGCTGAAACCAGATTCCATAGCTACACTCACTGCTTCAACATGAGCCATGTGCTTCTCGCGGGTTTGTTTTGCTTCCCGACATCCCACAATGCATCGTGCGGCTGGAATGACAAACTAGTCTATTGTAGAGCACTAGTTTGAACCGGTTATCCAGGATGCGCATATGTTCACTTGTACTTGAACCCTAATTCTTACTTCATCTTCTGAACAACGAAAGTTAAGTAACCGGGGAGAGGACAAGCTCGCACAGGACCCGATGTAGCCTCAGTAAGCAACTCGGCAGCGGTGGAGCAACAGCGAGTTGGAGGATAGAAGGCACATTAAGGTAAGTTTATCAAGATAAACTAAGCGGTGAAGAGAAGAAGTAAATACACAGTGTGTAATATGTGTAGGTAGTGTTACTGTGCTGGTGAAAGCATACAGAAATAGCTTATACGATGTAACGCTTGTCGTTGCAGGTCGTGAAATTAGACTGAGGATGCACGTGTCACACACACTCTCCCGGCCGATTCGAAAGCACGCACCGGCGTGACTAGTAGACGGAGTGGTCGCAAGAAAGGAAGTATAGCTGAGGCATACTATGGTGAGGATGATGTCGACTGACGAACAACCTTTAACCACGACGAATGCGCAGGGGAGCGATTCGGATACTGAGCTGCTCGAATATACAGAAGCGAGCACAAAAACGAAGCAGCGCAAGAAAATGGCGACTGACACAAAAACCAAACCACGATCCAAAATCGCAGATGCGGTACAGGCGGGCCCGAGTGAGCCAAGTGAGGCGAGTGTAGATTGGTCTGAATTCAAATAGATGTTTGCAGAACTCAGACAGTTGAAGCAAGAAGTAGTGAGAGAAACCCCGGGAGGCAGAAGCCAGGGACGCGGAAAGGGAACGCACAGAAGTAGGTCACAATGGTGGCACGAGCAGGAACATGTGGCAAGTTTATGACTATGGTGACTACGAGGTGGACAACTTGGAGTACCAAGATGCCTATGAGGAGGAAGATGAATCAGATTCGGTTAGCTCACAAAGTTTGGCGGAGAAACTGATCATGGTGAAGAAAGGTTTCCAGCAAGCGAGCCAAAAAGTGACAGAGGTAATGGCCAAAGAGTCGCCGTTCAGCAGCTTCAGGGCACCGGCACCACCAAAACCACTCCTGGCGGACGAGACGGTATTGCCGACTAAATCGGTAGTGACAGCCGGAGAAACGGCCATGGTGACAGCAAAAGCAAAAACCAGACCAAGAAGGGAATTCAAGATGGAAGCGGGGCTTCAAGACGGAGCCTTACTAAAAGAAATAGAGGAAGTATACAAGAAGGTAAAGAAATCGGTGGCACCGAGAATCACTATCATAGAGGAAGTATACAAGAAGGTAAAGAAATCGGTGGCACCGAGAATCACTATCAGCGAGACGATGGCAGGAGTAATACAGCATTACTACGAGGGCCCAGAGGATGGGGCCCCGAAACTTTTGAAAACACTGAAAGAGTTTTCGGACCCACGTCACAAGAGTGATAGATGTCCCACTAGCACGAGTTCAGGCACTGAACGAGGAAATCAGAGTCAGATGTGGGTAGATAGGAAGGTGAGTGTACAGAAGGTGGTGACTTCAAGACTTAGGGAAAGAACTCATCAAAGAGAAGCGGGACGTCTACGGTGACCTCCCGGAGCCAACAGAATACTTGTTGGGTGATAACCTAGGGGAACGAAACAAACAGTTTATGAAGTCTGTGTGTGCGTCGGACAACTGCATGAGCACCAACAGCGGTGGCTACAAAGGGAAGTGAAGGTTCCAGAATGAAAACAATGCACGGGGATCGGCCCCGTACAACAAGCTCCGAGGGAACGGCAGGTTTAGGAGCCATCGGGGAGGACGAGCCTCCTCTAACTGGGGTTCACATACCCAGGCTCCTGACAAACACTTCGGACCCACGTCAGAGGACTATGCCCCATACGGCTGCATGCCGAACAGTAACAGAGGATCGAGAGAGCGCGGAAAACCCAGCTGGGTTTTCAGAGGTGAGCCACCCTATCCAGGTGGGTGCCTCATCAAAAAGACTCAAGTCTGGTAAGAACACTACTTTAAATGAACAATCCAATTTCACTGCGGGAAATATTTTCAACCATATAGATGAGTGGAAATCGTTAACATCTGATAAATGGATCTTAAATTGTGTTAACGGGCTAACAATACCATTCCTATCAACACCAATACAAATCAGGGAACCGTTTCCTTTTAAAAGATGAAACTATGTTTGTATTGTTAGAAATTGGTAACCTGTTAGAGAAGGAAGTCTTAAAAGCGGTAGCAGAAGTATCAAATCAGTGTATCTCAAACATCTTTCTGACACCAAAACCTAACGGTAAATTCAGGATGATCCTGGACTTAACAGAATTAAACACACTAGTACATTATGAACACTTCAAAATATTTAGCCTGAAAACAGCTTTAGACCTGATCGAACCAGGCAAGTGGATGGCTAGCGCAGACTTAACGGACGCATGTTACTCCATTCCAATAAATAATTCACAAAAGAATTCCGTATGGGGAACAAACTACTCGAGTATCAGGTATTGCCAAACGGGCTGTCACCAGAAATCCATATATTCACTAAACTCCTAAAACCAATTTATGCAGGAGAAAGGCCACATAGGGTTCCCCTATTTAGACGACAGCTTTGTCATAGGACGAACAGAACGTGAATGTAAAGAGGCAATAATGGATTTGGAGATCCTGTTTACACGACTGGGTTTTTAGAATAAACAAAGAAAAATCAGTGCTAGAACCATCACAAATACTAACATTCTTGGGTTTTGAGTTAAATTCAATTAACATGGAGGTGGCCCTCACCGAAGATAAGAGGGATAAATTAAAACAAGTGATAAACACAGAACAGAACAGGATCCGCCAGGTGGCAGGACTGATCGGGCTCATGGTGTCGTATGCACCAGCAGTATAGTATGCAGGAATAAACTTCAAAAGTCTGGAAAGGGACCAAATTAAAGCTCTAAAAAGAAGTAAAGGGAATTTTGAGAGCACAATGTGGATATCAGAGGATGGGTTAGCAGACATCCACTGCTGGGAGCGTAACCTACTAAACTCCAGACTAATAAGACGGGAAGATCCCGAGATAGAAACCAGACGGGATGGCCGAATGAGTTAGAGCATCCGTCTCCCGTGTTGGTAGGTCGTGGGTTCGAACCCCGGTCGAGTCAAACCAATGACTTAAAAATTGATACTTGTTGCTTCCTAGCCTGGTGCTCGCATTATTAGGATAGGGCAAGGACTGGTTGGCTCAGTGTCAGGATAATGTGGCTGAGTGGGATATCAGGTCATGGTGCTCCCAGCCTGGTCTTCCAGTGGGGCAGCACTATAAAGTTGCGATGAGTGCGCACTGTCACAAGTCAGTACCCGACCAGATATGACCTTAGATGCTTCACATCAGGGTTCGGGAGCACACACAGATAGGAGTGAAACCGGGGGCAGATGGCACCCAGATGAGCAAACACACATAAACGTGTTAGAACTCAGAGTGATAGAGTTCGGACTAAAAAGCCTCTGCAGAGTAAACAAGACACGCTTCAGAGTCAGGACTGATAGTACAATGGGCTCAAGAACACAACAACTGGTTGACAATCACACATTCCCGGGGTGGATCATGTCTTAGCTGATCTAAGATCCAGAAAATTCCGAGAGTGGAATCTGAACCCATAGATTTAAAAACAAATTTGTCAAATTTGGGGCACACCCGAAGTGGATAAATTCGCATCGATACTTAACGTTAAATTAAAGAAATACCTCAGTTGGGAACCAGAACCAGAAACGTTCTCATTCACTTGGCGCTCGACCACTAAGAAAGGGTATTTAACCCATATTAACAGGTGGGTACTGTGGGTGCTAGAGAGAGGAGGCAGTGTCCTCAACCCGAGGATAGCTGACGTGCTGAAATACCTACATATGTATTTTGAAACGGGGAGTAGGGTATGGAGCAATAAACATGGCGAGGTGCTCACTCAGCTTGATATTACCTAGGCGTGATGGGAACGCAGTAGGCAAACACTACTTGATTAAGTGGTTTTGCAAAAGTTGCCACGAACAGAGACCTTCACAACCCAGATATGATAGCTTCTGGAGCATGGAGAAGGTACTGATCTGGTTAGTTAGTCTACATAGCAACACTGTATTGAACTTGAAAATGTTGTCGTATAAATTAACATTGTTATTGTTACTTGTGTCGTCCCAAAGAGGACAAACCATACTTCACCTGTCATTGGACAGAATGAGGATAGAGGAGGATGTGGTGGTCTTCAAAATGAAAACGCTGTTAAAACACAAGCAGATGGGACACCCACTGGACTCGATACGCTTCTACGTGTACCCAGATGACAGAAAACTTTGTGTAGTGAGAACTCTGAGGAGTTACGTAACGAGAACAGCAAACGTCAGACAACGACATAAACAATTGCTCATCTCGTACATCGGTCCACACTGGCAAGATGGACCATGAGAGCCATGGAGCTGTCAGGGATAGACACAGCCAAGTACAGGGGACACAGTACTAGAGGGGCGTCCGCCTCGGCGGCGACCACACTGGGAGCCAGCCTGAATGCAATCATGAGAAATGCATTGTGACGCGACCGTGCTAGCTTTGCAAAATTCTACCACAAATCCTTGGAGGACCCAGGAGAGGTACAACAAACCATCCTGAGAGGAGCAAGAAAGTGATTAAGTTGTAAAATGACATTGTTACGAAAACTTGCAGTAGATACTGGTGGTGGGATTGATTACAGTGTGTGTGTGTGTGTCTATATATATATGTATGTATGTATATTATATATATATATATATATATATATACCAAAGATATGTATACCAAAGATATGTATATCCAAGTACAAGAGAAAATGTGAATAAACGGTGAGGGGATAAAAAGTAAAACTACTGGTCCTTGTTAAAACCGATTAACGAAAGACTTGTATAAAACTAATGTCGAAAGACCAAAAGAATTGTATATTCACAGAAAAAGAGACGAGAGAAGGAAGAAGTATCGGAAGGAGAGAAAGTCGTTCTACAAAAAAACATGCTACGAAGACTGGATACTTAACTTCCGGTGTTCGGAAGATGAAGTAAGAATATTTTAGTAAAGCTAGACTTACTTGTAAGTTGAAGTATTACTAAGATTCTTACAAATCTACGAATACGAAAGTAAGGATATGGGGCCCACCCACCCACACCATAGAAAATCAAGAAAAATACTCGAGTAAATTTTAAAATTGGGACAGGGTAGGTTGCCTGATTGGGGAAGATAGTAAGTTTTTTGTATCGCTCCAACTACAAATACTGAGGCTACATCCGGTCCTGGGTGAGCTTGTCCTCTCTCTTGATCCTTACCTTCGTATTTGTAGATTAGTAATACTTCAACTTACATGTAAGTCTAGCTTTACTAAAATATTGTTCACTAACATTACTGATCTGCACTAATTTTGTGTACCCAATCAATTTGAACTGTTTTCATTTATTTTGCAGCACGACCAATCACCTCAAGCACAAGCGCAATCAAAGGTTCGGCAACTCGATGTAATTATCTCCCAATCAGTTTCAGAGGGAGGCATGAACATAAGTCCTTAGCTCTGCCCACCGTGTTAGATTGTCTCCAGCTAATTGCTGTCAGTGGTTGTGAATGGTTGAGTTTGGAGAGTTGGTTGCGGGCCGCCTGGCGACTCGCTGTCCAGGCTTTGTCTGCACTAGGGTCACCTGCCCACTGGGGTCGGGTCGTTTTGCACACGGCCTGTGTATTATTAGGCTCCACTCGCGGTGTTCTATTTGAAATCCTCACGACTCGCATGTCCGGAGCGTTATAATCGGATACGGCCTGGGGTGACCTGCCCACTGGGCACTGGGGACTAACAGACTTCGGGAATTTGCATATAGTATGTCACATTTGTTTTGGTTTTAACATCCAGCCCCATGCTATATATCCTTGAGGGTGTTTTTAAGCTTAATAGAGTTTCTGCGATGTGAATATTGTTGATTAAACTATACCAATACGTAAGGAAGGGTGTGTAGGCATCCTCGGTCTTTTATAACAATAAAGCAGGAAAACCTATTTCCACAGTGTTTACCGATCTATTATACACAATTTATTGTATCGATTTTTTGTATTATTCGTTAGTGTTTTGTTTTTTAAACACAGCTTGCATAAATTTGGTAACTGCAATAGTGGAGACGGTATATAAAAGCATATATTGTATATGGGTCGTTTCATGGTAACTGGGGCCAAAGTGTGACATGAAGGTCAAAAATGAATATTGTGTATTTTCCTAATTTTTTCGCTGAGTAGCCAACTGTTGTCCATGTATATACTGGTAACGTGAAGGAAAAGATAGTTGAGGTTACCATTTTGTCAGAAAAACAAGAACTAATTAAATAGGCAGGTCCACGTGTGGACTTGTAAACGTGCCGGCTGGGGGTGTGGGTGGTGTAAATAGGTCAAATGAAAGCACTACAGGTAATGAAGGAAAACAGGGTAAGAGTGAAAAGTAAGAGAGTGAGACTCTTCAATTTATTGGCTTATATAGGTTTTTCAAGATTCAAGATGGCCGTGGTCACATTCATCAATCACAGTACAATGCAGTGGTCACATGACTTAATCCTCCAATTAGAATACAATGCAGTGGTCAATGATCATAACAATACCATGTGGGGGGGGGAGGCGGCATGTGAGGTGACTCTTCCAAAGACTGTTCTTAGCCAAGCTCAGAAGTGACACTCCCTCCAAAGACTATTCAATTATACAAGTTCTATACCTAATGAATAATAGTTTACCAATTTCACACCTCCTCCATATGCCTTTGGGTTTTTATATTTTAACATTTATCATTATATAGACAGTTTGCAATTTATTATAGTAACTTCTTCTCGGTTCACATGTATCAAATCGGACAATTTTACAGACTGATGAATCAACAAGTGTGGATTTATTAATCAAAATAATTATTTAAGAAATTTTATTGCATGAAACAATTAATTTTTATGTTGTGATCCCCTAAGTATTGAAATGCACTGTAAAGAAATCTGCATAGAATGACTTTCTTCTTCCCAATTTTGAGTTCTGGACGTAACAGAATAGAAGGGGACACCAAATATAATATGAAACTTTTTTCCCATACAGCTTAGGAAAATTGTATTACAAGTCATGGTACTGCAAAATATGCTTGCACATGCAACAGTACCAAGGGTTTTCTTGTTGAAGCTCAGGTATTCCCAGAATAGCATATTCCCTGACAGAACAAGCAGGGGACACAATAGTTACGTCCAGAACCAGTTTAATCACCATAGAATATTAAATATAAAAATATATACATACAAAATGAACATTTATTTCAAGTAAGAGTCTCCTTTTATTATTTCATTGACTAACAGGTTATATTCTACATTCTCCATGTAACAAATTCATGCCTTTAAAGCACCATATATTTTTTATGAAAATGTTGGCTTTTTTTTTTTGCTATGTCATATTAGGCCCTTTCATATCTATCCATCCAAAGTGTAAGAATACCAATTCTATAAAGAAAATAACTCCTCTACTCTTTCCAGAATTGTTTTTGACCATTACATAGGGGAAAATACATTGGCCCCATTTACCATGAAACGACCCGTGTCAGTTCCTTAAATGTGTTTGTGTATTTTGCAGCACAACCACTCACTTCCAAAACAAACAAAAACCAAGGTTGGTGGGTTCAAGATTGCTTCACATAATTTCGGTGGAATTTAAGACATCCCTCCTGTTTCTGTGAATAGTCTATATCTATTCTCGAGGACATTCTCTGGACAAAGGGAAAGTGGGTCCTTGATCTTTAGCTTTGTTTTGAGATTGGTAGCGAACATGCTAGCAAGGTGTAGTTTATCTCCAATATTCTCGACGCTCCGTGCTACTGCTACACAGACTATCGTGTGTTTAGATGTCTCTGACACCTTCAATGTGTGGAGAAGTCTGGATTGTATTGTGGTGGGGCAGGCAGCTGGGTGGGTTTAACTGATTTGTAGTCAGTGATCCGTCCTGATATGACCTTAGATGTTGCTAGGACGTAAAACAACAAACAAGCAAAATGTAGTCAGTGATGCTTTTGTTCACAAAGTTGCCAAGTACTGCATTATATAGATTAGTTAACTATAAAATGTATGTAGTTTAATTTCAGTTTTTATTTGTTATGTATGATTAATTGTATGATAGATTTTATATATCGATTATGCAAATGCATTTTATTTTACCAGTGAGTGAAGCATGTGATGTCCCGGTATTTATCAATTTATGGCATAGTGTTTCTCAGAATTGCTTTCTTTAAATAGCCATGTTGAACTATTTGGTTTTGCTTACAGTGTTTTCCCGGGCTCCTGGCTTCTATGGGTGGGCCCTTATAGAGCTCACACAATCTTTAAATTTGAAGGTGTTTCTTGAAAAGACAGTCAATTTCAAAGGCCTAACTATGTCTTAAATTGAAGACCCCCCCCCCCCCCCCCATCAAGTTTGTGGTATTAACAAGTCCGGGACAAATTATATCGAAAATGTTACTTCCCTTGCTCTGTAACAATAGCATACAGAAACCTGGTGAACTAAAACCATAAAAAGTGTGCCTACATATTATATTGAGCATAATGTCTATTTCGGGGACATAAAAAATGAATTTCTGATTTGAGAATTTGTTTGCCTAAGATGGGTATGAACCCTTTGGTTCCATCTCACCACAAGGCGGTCAGACAGAAGGGGATAAGACGTCCATGTTTTCTGGCGGTAGCTCATTCCACTTGGTTACTTGGACAAACTACTAGACTTTTCAAAAGAATGGTGAGACAACTACTCGTAGATTTACAACCTTCCTTGTTCAGTTTCACTTAGTGTACTTATCTATTTTACAGTTCAGGCAGGCACGCCAAAAGGAAACAAAAACCAAGGTTGGTAGACTCAATATATCTTCAAATAAAAGCTTCAGGGTACCAAGTTGTTGCTGACGCTGGTGCTACTGGGAGCATTTAGTAATTCTGTTCACGCAGTTCTGACTGTTTTAATAATTTGACTAAAGTAAGAATTAGGAAAACACTTCTTTTTGCCTGAGATACATTTTTGCTGGCGAGTTGTAGACGGTACTGAGCTGCCGAAACTGTTAACACTGATCATTTTATAAACGGGCTTTTGTCATGAATATGGCCGTTGCTGATGGTACAGCATAAATCATCCACCAATCAATCAAACTAATACTTTTTAATGCACATTCTTTACAATATTTGCAGGAGTGAACCCGTGCCCCTATGCTGGCCTTGTCAACCAAGGAGCAACATGCTACATGAATTCCTTACTACAAACGCTCTTTTTTACAAATCAACTCCGGAAGGTACGTAGCCTTCTGTAGTCAAGTATAGACATAACTAGGCAACAGCTGTATTCATTTACAGGGTTCGCACAATCTGGAAAAGGCCTTGAATTTTGAAGGTGTCTCTGAAAAGGCCATAAATTTGAATATATACCTTGAAAGGGCCTTGAAAATTGACCAAATGTGCCGAAAACCCCTCAAATGTTTAGATTGATCAAAGTCCGATTCAAAAGCAGCTGTGATTTCATTCGTTTTTTTAACCAGCTGCATCAACGAAACTTCGACCAATGACACAATCGTGGGCATTAGCGTAATATATTCTGGTTTGCATCATCATATCTACTATGCTTCTTTTGCTTTAAAAAAATAGCATGCAGAAACCTGGTGAAGTAAGACCATAAAGAGTTGACATGTATATAATAATGTCAAATTTTAAAGGCCATAAATTTTGTTGCTGGATGAACCCTGATTTAGTTACTACTTTATAACAGATTCTATTATTGCAAATTTAACATTCCAAGCAGCCTGCAGCTATAGTTAAACAATTATTGGCATAGTTGGGCCCCGTCACCAGGTGGCCTGTAGCTGTAGAACTAGTTTAACATAGCACCACCAGGTGGCCTGCAGCTGTATACGTAACTACTGGGCTTACAGGCTGTGTACCAGTTGCCGACGACCAAGGACGACCCGGCACGCAGCGTCCCACTTGCACTGCAGCGGCTCTTCTACAACCTCCAGTTCTGTGCGGGTAGTGTCGAGACAACCCGACTCACACAGTCCTTCGGGTGAGTGACTGATGCCTGCAGCTCGCTCCCCAGCCTGCATCCACTTTGCCCCGTTCTCCACTCTAAGCCGAAGCCGAAATTCCATTAATCTGTGTTCATGTATTTAACAGGGATGAAAGATCTCTACATACTTCAATCTGTCATTTCTTTTCAAATAAAATACTTATTTAGATTGATTGATTTGTGGTTGATTTATGCCTTGTCGGCAGCATACAGAACTGTTTTAAAACAAATTTCAAACCATCGCTTTTACATGTAAAAACATACAATATAAGAAAAGACGTGACCCAAAACGCAGATTTTGTACTTCAAACTCTCATCTCAATGGAACATATATCAATGGAAAGAGCTTGAATTGAACTTCGTCAAGGTCGCCATATCATTTTTCTACAGTAAAACTGGTAAAAGCTGTGACATTCGAGTAAGCAGGGGATGAACGCAGTGGCTGCGGTGAGAAACCTTTGGCATCAACTACTGTGCATCTTCAAAATGCATCCTTTCATCCGCCAATGTTCATGGAAATTGATAAATAGATAGAAAAAGGTTATACAAATATGAATATGGTAGTTTCAAAATTGAATATCCTCAAATTTTGGTGATTTGCAAAGGTTTTAGATAAAACAAAAAAAAAGGAAAGAATCAGGAACAATCATTAAACTTCTAGTTGACAGATTCAGAAGATCTGAGGACCGAGATGAAAAAGAACATTTGATCTACCTTGTGCAAGTGCCTACTTGTTAACATCTTTAAAACTGTCCCCACAGCAAAGCAAAAAGTAGCACATGTCACAACACAGTGGGTGTCATGCCGTTCTGGCCGGTCATCGCGATTGCGGCCGAAGCGAAAGTCGGAAAATACCTCGATGCGCACATACCCAGTCTCACATCTTTATAATAAAATATTTATCAAGATGAAACTTGTACTGCTCAATTCAGTTAACAAGAGCTTTAAAATGGTTATACAGTACAACCCCGTTAAACCAAACGATCGGTTAATCCAAACTTTTTTTGGTGGCCCGGCAAAATACTACCATTTATCATTTTTTTTTAAAAGGGAAAAGAAGTTGGTTATACCAAAGGCGGTTAATCCAAATTATCGGTTAATCCAAACATGTGAGATGTGACTGCTTGTTTAGGTGTGTGTGAGATGTGACTGCTGGTTTAGGTGTGTGTGTGTGTGCGATGTAGCTGGTTGCTTAGGTGTGTGCGCGATGTAGCTGGTGGCTTAGGTGTGTGTGAGATGACTGAGATCTGACTGTGATGTAACTGTTTGTGTAGGTGTGTGTGATGTAGCTGGTTGTTTAGGTGTGTGCAATGCAGCTGGTTGTTTAGGTCTGTGTGAGATGTGACTGGTAGTTTAGGTGTGTGTGTGATGTAGCTGGTTGTTTAGGTCTGTGTGAGATGCAACGGCTTGTTTAGATGTGTGTGAAATGTGACTGCTTGTTTAGGTGTGTGTGTAACTGCTTGTTTAGGTGTGTGTTTGATGTACTGGCTTGTTTAGGTGTGTGTGAGATGTAACTGTTTACATGTGTGTGGTGTTGCATGTTGTTTAGGTGTGTGTGAGATGTAACGGCTTGTTTATGTGTATGAGATATAGCTGGTTGTTTAAGTGTGTGAGAGATGTAACGGCTTGTTTATGTGTGTGAGATGTAGCTGGTTGTGTAGGTTTGTGTGAGATGTAACGGCTTGTTTATGTGTGTGAGATGTAGCTGGTTGTTTAGGTTTGTGTGTGATGTAGCAGGTTGTTTATGTGTGTGAGATATAGCTGGTTGTTTAAGTGTGCGAGAGATGTAACAGCTTGTTTATGTGTGTGAGATGTAGCTGGTTGTTTAAGTGTGTGAGAGATGTAACGGCTTGTTTATGTGTGTGAGATGTAGCTGGTTGTTTAAGTGTGTGTGAGATGTAACAGCTTGTTTATGTGTGTGAGATGTAGCTGGTTGTTTAGGTTTGTGTGTGATGTAACGGCTTGTTTATGTGTGTGAGATATAGCTGGTTGTTTAAGTGTGTGAGGGATGTAACGGCTTGTTTAAGTGTGTGTGAGATGTAACGGCTTGTTTATGTGTGTGATGTAGCTGGTTGTTTAAGTGTGTGAGATGTAACGGCTTGTTTATGTGTGTGAGATGTAGCTGGTTGTGTAGGATTGTGTGTGATGTAACGGCTTGTTTATGTGTGTGAGATGTAGCTGGTTGTTTAGGTTTGTGTTTGATGTAATTGCTTGTTTTGGGATGTTGCAGGTGGCGAAGCTGGAATTCATTCTTAATGCATGACGTTCAAGAACTAAGTCGCGTAGTAAGTTATTTTTCATATCTCTTCATATTGTTAGCATCATTATTCCCTAACAGAAGCCGAGCACCAACATCCTTTGGGAAGCGCTAGCTTAAGATATGACCACACTTGATTGATGTGCCACTTCTGTGACACGAAGCCAATTAATGGGCAGGTAAATGGACCAGACTGGGCTTTTGTGACTGATGGCTGATAAATATTCAAAACTAATACTAATATATTTTAGTGCAAGCTACTTAATGTGTGGTTTTGTTTCAGTTACTTGACAACCTGGAGAGAAAGATGACCGGCACTATTGTTGACGGAACGATAAAGGCTCTCTTTGAGGGCCAAATGCTGGTAAGTGTATCCTATTAATGAGGTTCTGTTAAGTTACGTCGTTGTGGATTCACTGCTCTCAACTCGGTCATGTTTGTCTGATTCGCTGTGTATCTAAGTACACAGCGAATCATAGTTGTGTACTTAGTGACATCTCCATTTTGTTTGGAGTAACAAACAGGAAATACTTGGGATTGTGCCAATATAGCTGTAGTTAATGGTTGACTGCTGTGTTGCAGGCTGGACTGTGTTTAAATATGTTGTGATGATTATTCAAAACAATTTCATCTCTTCACATTTAATAATAGTAAAATGATCACGGTTTTATATCATCAATCAATCAATGGGTGCCGTCTTCTCGAAGAAGGTTGGCTGCAATGGACCTCCATCTCTTCCTGTCATTCGTTCCTCTCATGCATTCCGCATAGCTCATTGCTGTCCACTCAGTGATGTTGTCCATCCATGTTGTTCTCCTTCTCCCTCTTGGTCTTTTCCCTTCTGGTTTTATGTGCATTATAATGTATTATAATAATATAAAGGAACGGAGCAAATACACCATTATTACTTATTGTATATTTATTATTATTGTACGACCATTTATATATATATTCGGAGTCGCGCACCCACCCCACTATGAGGCGCCAAATGTTTGGTGCGGAATCAATGCAAACCTCAAATGTTTGGTGCGGAATCAATGCAAACCTCAAATGTTTGGTGCGGAATCAATGCAAACCTCAGTCATTCTGATATCAATTTTCTTTTTAGGTAGGGCGTATATAGTCCCAGCCAGAGAACTAATAAAGAACTCAGCCCAACTCTGCTTTTGTCTATACCTTATTTGCCTAGTGTTTATATATATATATATATATATATTTTACCTCGGTACTAAGCCTCAGGCCAGGGAGAGGTAAGCAGATCAGGGTTCAGCAATTAGCATAAGGCACTCGCAAGCGGTGGATGTGAGCGAGAGAGCAGCGGTCTTTTCTACAATAGGTGCAGACTTCACAGTAAGTTGAAAAGAGATATTTCCCATATTTCATTGTGAACATATGAAGATTATTTTGTCGATTATGGCGACTGTATTTAAAGAAATATTAGCGTTGAACCGACTCGTGTGCCGGTACGCTACTTTGACACTGACACTAGTGACATCGCCATTTTGTTTACTTCTTGTCGGACTTTCCGACTCGATTATCGCTATGGTTTTTTTTACTTTAAACCCAAGAAATCCAGGAGGATATGTATTTGTACGAATTTGTCGATTATGGCGTAGAACCGACTTGGGTGCCGGTACACTAGTTTGACAGTGCCATGTTGTTTACTTCTTGTCGGACTTTCCGACTCGATTATCGCTACTGTTTCATAGCTTTTTTATGACTTTAAACCCAAGGAATCCAGGAGGATATGTATTTCTTGTGTAGATGTGTTCTCGTGATTTTTCGATTTTTATCGAATTTGTTTATATTTAAACAATGGCTCGCTTTGGAGCGAGACCCGTAAGGGGTTCGGAACCGGTTTTTGGTTACGTTCCTGACTTTCTAGATTATTCCTGCTGGGCAGGGAGACCCGTAAGGGGTCGGAACCGAATTCTCGGTGTTATTGTTTGTTTCCATTTGGAACTGGGTTATCGGTTTGGCTCCAGCTAACCTAGAAAGAAAGCATTCACTTCTCTGTTGTGTTGTAGATGTTGGTGGTTGCCACATCACACGTAAAGTTTTTCAACAAGCCGCCCGTTGCCGAACGGAGAGCAATGTTGGCTGGAGCCTCATCACGTTTGGATTTTTCCTCGGTTTCTTTTATGGATTCACGTTGGAAATTAATCCTGGGTTTCTTTTATGGATTCCCCACTTTTTTATGGCGTACCTCCAAGTGTCGTAGCATTTTCTCCAACTTGCTGGCGCAGTAGCCGCAGGAGGGAGAAGTGTACGGAACAGAGAGTGTGGGAGGGTACCGATATACTGGTCCCTACCCCTCGTTTGGTTTCGGCTTCCATTCCATTACCCTACGACATTACACTTTAGCTTACACGCCTGTGTTGGAACGGTGTAAATACGTTCTCCAACACCAGTAATTGCCGCCCGTGACCGAACGGAGAGCGATGTTGGCGAAAGCCACATCACGTTGCCCAACGGTGAGCGGTGATGGCTCGAGCCGCATTACGGTTATGTAGCCCGTTAAGAACGGAGAGCGATGTTGGCTGAAGCCACATGCCATTTAGGCCGCCCGTTACCAAACGGAGGGCCATGTTGGCTGAAGCCACATCCCGTTTAGGCCGCCGGTTACCAAATGGAAAGCGATGTTGGTTGAAGCGACATCCCGTTTAGGCCGTCCATTAGCAAACGGAGGGCGATGTTGGCTGAAGCCACATCATGTTGTCACCCGGTCCTGAACGAAGGGCGATGATGGCTGAAGCCACATCACGTTTAAGCCGAGCGGAGAGCGATGTGGGCTGAAGCCACATCACATTATGCTGCTCGTTGACAAACGGAGAGCATTGTTGGCTGAAGCCACATTACGTTTAACCCGCCTGTGGCAGAGCGGAGAGAGATGTTGGCTGAAGCCACATCATGTCTGTCCTGATATGATCTTAGATGTTCTAGGATGTAAACAACAACAATTAGCTGGTTGGGCACACTCAAACTTTCAGTTGATGGTTACAGGTTTTCTGACCTGAGAGGTACTTTGGCCATTATTAGCCATGGGTATGTACTGTTACAAACGGTACCCGTCTGGATATGAGTATAGATTTTTCTAGGACGAAAAGCAACAAACAAACAGTTGGTTGAGCGCTCTAATTTTTCATTGATCGTTACAGATCTTGGATTTAAGGGTTAGTTGGCTACGAAGGGCAGTAAGTCCGAGGCTCCCATTTCTGATGATAATTACTCGTCACCGGGGTTGATGGTTTAAACCTCCCTGGTACACACGGTGTTAGGGGAGAAAAGCAGGCCAGACGCCAGCCCTGCTGGGCTAGAGAAGCGGCTCATGAAGCTGGAGCAAATGCTCTCAGCTAAATCTCAGAAGAGAACAAGTAGAGGTTGCAAGGCAAACTCAGGTGGCCATGGAAACAGTTTTTTCCCAGGAGGTAAAAATAACTGTAATGTTTCCATACATTGATGATTCATTCATTATGGCCCAGTCACAGAGCGGCTCACAGGCGGTTACCAACCAATTTATGAAACGGACCAAACATTTGTAAGGTTTATTTGGAATGAACAACTATATGAATTTACTTGTTTACCAAATGGTTTAGCTTGTGGTTCCCGCTTATTTATTAAGTTCCTAAAACAAATTTTTTCACTCATGGAGCGTGAAGGACATGTTATGTTCCCGTATATTGATGATTCAGTTTTGGTGCACAGTCAAAAGCAGCTTGTCAAAATGCAGTAAATGATTTATGTACAACATTTGCTAAGTTAGGAGGTGCTGGAAATAGATGAGAATTTAGCATAAGATAGAACTAAAGGGATTTTTGAAGGCCGATGGCTTGATGAAGAAATTAGATCATATTAATGTTATAGAGTTGAGAGCAGTGTATTTAGGGTTATGTAGTTTAGTCTGCATGCCCAAATGCTATGTCAGAATGTTGACAGATAGTACTACAGCGATGGCTTACATTCGCAACATGGGAGGGCAACGTCCAAACCATATAATAAAATAGCGAAATTGATTTGGAATTGGGAAGGCCACATATAAATTTGTTTGCATCATGAAATAATAACATTATAAAATTGGTTTCATGGCATCCAGAGCCTAATGCTTGGCAAGAGGATGTTTTCTCTTTGATTTGGGGAAATAAATTTGATTTCATTTTCCTAAGCATTCAACCTAATCAGCAGAGTAGCAAGGAGGACTTTTGATAGTCCCCGATTGGGACACGCAGCCATGGTTGGCAGTATTAGCAAGGCCTACCACGTCTATTCCGTTCTGGTACCAAAACAAAAACATCATAGTATCCATTGTTTGAGATCATTTTTATCCTGATTAGTTAGATAAATATTGCTGACCCCTGATCGGCTTACCTCTCCCTAGCCCACGTCTAACCGAGGCTTATACCTCGGGAAAACAACAGTTATCCATCATCTGTACCAAGGTAAGACTCGTATAACTATACTATATGATATATACATGGTATATGTATTGTCATGATCTGATCAGATTTTACTTTAAGTTTAAGAAAAATAAAGAGACAATGAAAATATGCAATAATTGAAGTTTTGTTGTTAACTGTCCCTTGCCTTGTCAGGCTGTCTGTTCTGCGTGTGCAGCTGAAGCAGCCTCAGCTGCCTCGTTTACACTTAGTTTGCCTCTTTCAGTCATACATCCGCTGTCCGAATGTGGACTACAAATCGAGCAGGACTGAGTCCTTCAGCGACATCCAGTTACCAGTCATGGGCAAAAAGGACGGTAAGCACTTTACGCACATATTTACCCGAAGTGCTACGCTTGGGCTGCAGGTGACACAGGCAACCAAAGACTGCATGTATCAGAACACTAGTGAAGAGAGCATTGTAATGCACCATGTCGAATGACTCCTGTGCTGTTTTATGCTCTTGGTAGACATCGCCTGACCCCCGAGGCAGGCCTGCAGTAGGCCTTATTGGGCTGATGACCATAGCTTGCTGTTGGATAAGTTATAGACATCGCCTACATATCAGTTGTCGATTAGTGATAGACATCCTGATGCAGGCATATAACCTATCATATGACTGGGTGGAGTGCTCTAGTAATTAAGTTCCAAGACATAAAAGTAGCATGTGATCGTTCATCAATTCTAAGGAAACTTTCACAATATCCATTGCATTTGTGTCAGACTAGCTTTAATTTAAATAATATACATGATCTAACTTTGCGGGTCTGGTTTTGGACTCAAGAACCTATTATACTAATAAACTTGATAAAACTGTATATAAACTGTTGAAAAAAGTGATTTGACTAATTAGATAAACTTGTGAGCCTTGAGTATAATTCATATTAAGATGAAGAGCAATATGGGAAATCAATGTATACAGCCAAGAACTGTGCGTCTCTTTTCAGTTGAAAAGTCGTTTGTGGATTACATAAAAGTAGAAAAACTGACTGGTGCAAACAAGTACGATGCGGGTGAGCATGGCTTGCAGGTGAGAGGTTGACCAATATGTCACCGATATGTCTGAACCCAGGTCCAGTCCTGTGTCCGCAGGGGACGTCAAAACCCGTATTCTGGATGTTCAACTGAAGCATCATTCTGTCCCACTAACTGGTGTATGCTTCGTGAGGATGTAACAACCATTTGGTTCAAGAGTGTAACGTGAATCGCCATTGTAAGAACACGATTAAAGCAGTGAGAGGTTCTCTGCTATAGATGCACCATTTAAAGCATCCTGAGTAATAGCCTGCTCTATTAGGTTTAAAACCATCTTATTACCAGCTTAAGAACATTGCCAGTCTAAGGTCATTGCTGTCAAAAGAAGCGTTTTTCAGTAGTACACGCCTACTTTCTCTCTGTATATGCTTCCTACTGAATATGCAGGTTTAAAGCATTCTCAGTAGCTTCCTACTGAATATGCAGCTATAAAGCATTCTCAGTGGTTCCCGCTGTATATGCAGGTTTAAGACATGTAGGGTAGCTTCCTACTGAATATGCAGCTATAAAGCATTCTCAGTAGTTCCCGCTGTATATGCAGGTTTAAAGCATTCTCAGTAGCTTCCTACTGAATATGCAGCTATAAAGCATTCTCAGTGGTTCCCGCTGTATATGCAGGTTTAAGACATGTAGGGTAGTTCCTACTGAATATGCACTATAAAGCATTCTCGTGTTCCGCTGTATATGCAGTTAAGCATTCTCGTAGCTTCCTACTGAATATGCAGCTATAAAGCTTCTCAGTGTTCCCGCTGTATATGCAGTTAAGACAGTCAGTAGCTTCCTACTGAATATGCAGCTTTAAAGCATTCTCAGTGGTTCCCGCTGTATATGCAGGTTTAAAGCATTCTCAGTAGCTTCCTACTGAATATGCAGCTATAAAGCATTCTCAGTGGTTCCCGCTGTATATGCAGGTTTAAGACATGTAGGGTAGCTTCCTACTGAATATGCAGCTTTAAAGCATTCTCAGTGGTTCCCGCTGTATATGCAGGTTTAAGACATGTAGGGTAGCTTCCTACTGAATATGCAGCTTTAAAGCATTCTCAGTGGTTCCCGCTGTATATGCAGGTTTAAAGCATTCTCAGTAGCTTCCTACTGAATATGCAGCTTTAAAGCATTCTCAGTGGTTCCCGCTGTATATGCAGGTTTAAGACATGTAGGGTAGCTTCCTACTGAATATGCAGCTTTAAAGCATTCTCAGTAGTTCCCGCTGTATATGCAGGTTTAAAGCATTCTCAGTAGCTTCCTACTGAATATGCAGCTATAAAGCATTCTCAGTGGTTCCCGCTGTATATGCAGGTTTAAAGCATTCTCAGTAGCTTCCTACTGAATATGCAGCATTAAAGCATTCTCAGTTAGTTCCCGCTGGATATGCAGGTTTAAAGCATTCTCAGTAGCTTCCTACTGAATATGCAGCATTAAAGCATTCTCAGTGGTTCCCGCTGTATATGCAGGTTTAAAGCATTCTCAGTAGCTTCCTACTGAATATGCAGCATTAAAGCATTCTCAGTAGTTCCCGCTGTATATGCAGGTTTAAAGCATTCTCAGTAGCTTCCTACTGAATATGCAGCTATAAAGCATTCTCAGTGGTTCCCGCTGTATATGCAGGTTTAAGACATGTAGGGTAGCTTCCTACTGTATATGCAGGTTTAAAGCATTCTCAGTAGCTTCCTACTGAATATGCAGCTATAAAGCATTCTCAGTAGTTCCCGCTGTATATGCAGGTTTAAAGCATTCTCAGTAGCTTCCTACTGAATATGCAGCTATAAAGCATTCTCAGTAGCTTCCTACTGAATATGCAGCTATAAAGCATTCTCAGTGGTTCCCGCTGTATATGCAGGTTTAAGACATGTAGGGTAGCTTCCTACTGAATATGCAGCATTAAAGCATTCTGTAGTTCCCGCTGTATATGCAGGTTTAAAGCATTCTCAGTAGCTTCCTACTGAATATGCAGCTATAAAGCATTCTCAGTGGTTCCCGCTGTATATGCAGGTTTAAGACATGTAGGGTAGCTTCCTACTGAATATGCAGCTATAAAGCATTCTCAGTAGTTCCCGCTGTATATGCAGGTTTAAAGCATTCTCAGTAGCTTCCTACTGAATATGCAGCTATAAAGCATTCTCAGTGGTTCCCGCTGTATATGCAGGTTTAAAGCATTCTCAGTAGTTCCCGCTGTATATGCAGGTTTAAAGCATTCTCAGTAGTTCCCGCTGTATATGCAGGTTTAAGACATGTAGGGTAGCTTCCTACTGTATATGCAGCTATAAAGCATTCTCAGTGGTTCCCGCTGTATATGCAGGTTTAAGACATGTAGGGTAGCTTCCTACTGAATATGCAGCTTTAAAGCATTCTCAGTGGTTCCCGCTGTATATGCAGGTTTAAAGCATCCGTTCCCCAACAGTTTAAGACATGTAGGGTAGCTTCCTACTGAATATGCAGCTATAAAGCATTCTCAGTAGTTCCCGCTGTATATGCAGGTTTAAAGCATTCTCAGTAGCTTCCTACTGAATATGCAGCATTAAAGCATTCTCAGTAGTTCCCGCTGTATATGCAGGTTTAAAGCATTCTCAGTAGCTTCCTACTGAATATGCAGCTATAAAGCATTCTCAGTGGTTCCCGCTGTATATGCAGGTTTAAGACATGTAGGGTAGCTTCCTACTGAATATGCAGCATTAAAGCATTCTCAGTAGTTCCCGCTGTATATGCAGGTTTAAAGCATTCTCAGTAGCTTCCTACTGAATATGCAGCATTAAAGCATTCTCAGTAGTTCCCGCTGTATATGCAGGTTTAAAGCATTCTCAGTAGCTTCCTACTGAATATGCAGCATTAAAGCATTCTCAGTAGTTCCCGCTGTATATGCAGGTTTAAAGCATTCTCAGTAGCTTCCTACTGAATATGCAGCTATAATCATTCTCAGTGGTTCCCGCTGTATATGCAGGTTTAAAGCATTCTGAGTAGCTTCCTACTGAATATGCAGCATTAAAGCATTCTCAGTGGTTCCCGCTGTATATGCAGGTTTAAAGCATTCTCAGTAGCTTCCTACTGAATATGCAGCATTAAAGCATTCTCAGTAGTTCCCGCTGTATATGCAGGTTTAAAGCATTCTCAGTAGCTTCCTACTGAATATGCAGCTATAAAGCATTCTCAGTGGTTCCCGCTGTATATGCAGGTTTAAAACATTCTGGGTAGCTTCCTACTGAATATGCAGCTATAAAGCATTCTCAGTGGTTCCCGCTGTATATGCAGGTTTAAAGCATTCTCAGTAGCTTCCTACTGAATATGCAGCTATAAAGCATTCTCAGTGGTTCCCGCTGTATATGCAGGTTTAAGACATGTAGGGTAGCTTCCTACTGAATATGCAGCTTTAAAGCATTCTCAGTGGTTCCCGCTGTATATGCAGGTTTAAAGCATTCTCAGTAGCTTCCTACTGAATATGCAGCTATAAAGCATTCTCAGTGGTTCCCGCTGTATATGCAGGTTTAAAGCATTCTCAGTAGCTTCCTACTGAATATGCAGCTTTAAAGCATTCTCAGTGGTTCCCGCTGTATATGCAGGTTTAAAGCATTCTCAGTAGCTTCCTACTGAATATGCAGCTATAAAGCATTCTCAGTAGTTCCCGCTGTATATGCAGGTTTAAAGCATTCTCAGGAGCTTCCTACTGAATATGCAGCATTAAAGCATTCTCAGTAGTTCCCGCTGTATATGCAGGTTTAAAGCATTCTCAGTAGCTTCCTACTGAATATGCAGCATTAAAGCATTCTCAGTGGTTCCCGCTGTATATGCAGGTTTAAAGCATTCTCAGTAGCTTCCTACTGAATATGCAGCATTAAAGCATTCTCAGTAGTTCCCGCTGTATATGCAGGTTTAAAGCATTCTCAGTAGCTTCCTACTGAATATGCAGCTATAATCATTCTCAGTGGTTCCCGCTGTATATGCAGGTTTAAGACATGTAGGGTAGCTTCCTACTGAATATGCAGCTATAAAGCATTCTCAGTGGTTCCCGCTGTATATGCAGGTTTAAAGCATTCTCAGTAGCTTCCTACTGAATATGCAGCTTTAAAGCATTCTCAGTAGTTCCCGCTGTATATGCAGCTATAAAGCATTCTCAGTGGTTCCCGCTGTATATGCAGGTTTAAGACATGTAGGGTAGCTTCCTACTGAATATGCAGCTATAAAGCATTCTCAGTGGTTCCCGCTGTATATGCAGGTTTAAAGCATTCTCAGTAGCTTCCTACTGTATATGCAGCTATAAAGCATTCTCAGTGGTTCCCGCTGTATATGCAGGTTTAAAGCATTCTCAGTACCTTCCTACTGAATATGCAGCTTTAAAGCATTCTCAGTAGCTTCCCGCTGTATATGCAGCTATAAAGCATTCTCAGTGGTTCCCGCTGTATATGCAGCTTTAAAGCATTCTCAGTAGCTTCCTACTGTATATGCAGCTATAAAGCATTCTCAGTAGTTCCCGCTGTATATGCAGGTTTAAGACATGTAGGGTAGCTTCCTACTGAATATGCAGCTTTAAAGCATTCTCAGTAGTTCCCGCTGTATATGCAGGTTTAAAGCATTCTCAGTAGTTTCCTTCTGTATATGCAGGTTTAAAGCAATCTCAGTTGTTTTCCACTGTATATCAGGGATGAAAGATCTCCACGATTTTGCGGATTTTTCAATCCCGCAGCACCATCAGCTTCTATTAATATGTAGTGCAGACATCGCAGCACTATCAGCATATACTATTAATAAATGCTCCAAACGCCACAGCACTATCAGTGGATACTACTAATACATGCTTCAAACGGTGCAGCACTATCTGCGTATACCAATACTTATAAAACCCGACTTCCAGGAATTTTCCGTGCTTCCCTGACAATGCTAAACCTACGGGAGAACATCCGCATTTCCGCTTTTTCCCCCCGGAGACTACTTTCATCCCTGGTATATGCAGGTCTAAAGAAATCTCAGTAGGTTCCTGCTGTATATATGCAGGTCTAAAACATTGAGTAGTTTCTTGCTGTATATGCCTGTTTAAAGCAACCTGAGTAGTTTCCTGCTGTAGCTGCAGTGTGTTTGTAGGATGCAGAGAAGGGCGTGATCTTCCTCAACTTCCCACCAGTCCTGCACCTCCAGCTGATGCGTTTTCACTATGACCCTGTCAACGATATGAATGTCAAGATAGACTCCAGGTGTGTAATTCATTTAGTTTCATAATTAGTTTTTCGTACTTGGTCTGCAAATGCTTATCCACAGAATGTTTACACTGCGACCTGCTGTGATCTTTAGACGTAGTTATCTAAAGTGAATCTTTGGCACAGCGAACATTTCTAACGTAGTAGCCGGTTTTGCGACCTCATATTGGTGGGTAATTGTCGTGTCAACCAGTATCTGACCAGTTTTACATATAGCTACTATTCAGGTTGTTGTGAATGTTCTGGTGTTCATCGAAGAAGTAGAGAGAACATAGCATGCATTTGTACACAGCTTCAGAACTTTCAAGTGTTTATTGGTTAAGGTAGAATCCGCAGGTGTTACCTTTTAAATAGTTTTCACTTTATTACAACCAAATGGCAAAACGAACAAATATTCAATAAATTTATTAATCTGTAATGACAAAGAACAACAACTAGTTTCCTAATATAGTTTGTGTTGACTACCCCATTCTCAGCACCACTGCTGGCAGAGTATGCATAGACATTTACGCACACTGACTTATGGGTAATTCATTTAGGTTTGAGTTCCCCGAGGTGCTGAACCTGGATCCTTATCTGAAGGAGAAGCAGCTGGACAACCCAGCCACATACGTGCTGCACACAGTGCTCGTGCACAGTGGCGGAGGACACGATGGGCACTACGTCGTGTACATTGACCCTGCTGCAAGTGGAAACGTGAGTTTACATCTTACCCTTCCATGCACTACGTCGTGTACATCGACCCTGCTGCAAGTGGAAACGTGAGTTTACATCTTACCCTTCCATGCACTACGTCGTGCACATTGACCCTGCTACAAGTGGAAACGTTAGTTTACATCTTGCGCTTCCATGCACTACGTTGTATACATTGACCCTGCTGCAAGTGGAAACGTGAGTTTACATCTTACCCTTCCATGCACTACGTCGTATGCATTGACCCTACTGCAAGTAGAAATGTGAGATTACATCTTACCCTCCATACACTACGTCGTGTACATTGACCCTGCTGCAAGTGGAAACGTGAGTTTATATCTTACCCGTCCATGCACTACGTCGTGTACATTGACCCTGCCGCAAGTGGAAACGTGAGTTTACATCTTACGTTTCCATGCATTGCATCATGTACATTGACCCTGCTGCAAGTGGAAACGTGAGTTTACATCTTAGGCTTCCATGCATTGCTTCGTGCTGCAAGTGGAAACATGAGTTTACATCTTACCCTTCCATGCACTACGTTGTGTACATTGACCCTGCTGCAAGTGGAAATGTGAGTTTACATCTTACGCTTCCATGCATTGCGTCGTGCTGCAAGTGGAAACATGAGTTTACATCTTAGGCTTCCATGCACTACGTCGTGTACATTGACCTGCTGCAAGTGGAAACATGAGTTTACATCTTACCCTTCCATGCATTATGTCGTGTACATTGACCCTGCTGCAAGTGGAAACGTGAGTTTACATCTTATGCACTACATCGTGTACATTGACCCTGCTGCAAGTGGAAACATGAGTTTACATCTTACGCTTCCATGCACTACATCGTGTACATTGACCCTGCTGCAAGTGGAAATGTGAGTTTACATCTTACCCTTCCATGCACTGCGTCGTGTACATTGACCCTGCTGCAAATGGAAACGTGAGTTTACATCTTACGCTTCCATGCATTGGGTCGTGCTGCAAGTGGAAACATGAGTTTACATCTTACACTCCCATGCACTATGCCGTGTACATTGACCCTGCTGCAAGTGGAAACGTGAGTTTAGATCTTACCCTCCCATGCACTATGACTTGTACATTGACCCTGCTGCAAGTGGAAATGTGAGTTTAGATCTTACGTTTCCATGCACTACGTCGTGTACATTGACCCTGCTGCAAGTGGAAACATGAGTTTACATCTTACCCTTCCATGCACTACGTCGTGTCCATTGACCCTGCTGCAAGTGGAAACATGAGTTTACAGTTTACCCTTCCATGCACTATGTCATGTACATTGACCCTGCTGCAAGTGGAAACGTGAGTTTACATCTTACCCTTCCATGCACTCCGTCGTGTACATTGACCCTGCTGCAAGTGGAAACGTGAGTTTACATCTTACGCTTCCATGCACTACGTCGTGTACATTGACCCTGCTGCAAGTGGAAACATGAGTTTACATCTTACCCTTCCATGCACTACGTCGTGTACATTGACCCTGCTGAATGAGTTCCCTTTCATTCAAAACTTTCGTTTTTTATTTAACCGGGACCTGCTCGATTTAAGAAATAACTGGCCTAGTATCTTTTCATTCATTCATTCATTCATTCATTCATTCATTCATTCATGTTCAGTAATACAATCCTGAAAACGGCTCCTTCAGTGGAAAAAAATGTCAGCTGAATAAGTCATTGAATAAACCGGCACCTGCCTCATTTTTGTGCCGTTTCCAGTGGTACAAGTTTAATGACGATGTTGTCATGGCATGCAGCAGAGAAGAGGCGATCAGTCAGAACTTCGGGGGCGGGAAACGAGGTCGAGGGAACGCCTACATGCTCGTCTACATCCGGAAGTCTCAGCTCGGTAATGACACCACTTGACACACTGTAGCAATGTTATTGTGGCACATCCTCACAAGTCGCCAACATGTGGCTAAGTGTTCACATGAAGCAGACTGCGGCACCTGGTGGCAGAGACTGGTGGTGTCTGCCCGGCTTGTACAGTGCGCCTTACCGTTAACAAGCATGCACCCTCCCACCTGCAGCAGACTGCTCGTCTGTACTCATGCTGTGGTAACCACTAACATCCGAGAGCAATGAGCACTTACTTACAACTACATATATTTCCGAAGCCTAGCCTCTGGTTGTGTGATTAGTTTTTAAATATAGAAAAATACTAGCTAGTTACAATTTGAAGTAACTGGCCATTCGTATAACTCACTGTATAGGGAAGTGTTTGAAATGGCTTGACACTTGTGCAACTCACTATGTGGAGAGCCATGTTTGAAATGGCCTGACACTTTCAATACCTCACTATGTGGAGAACCGTGTTTGAAATGGCTTGACACTCGTGTAAATCACTATGTGGAGAGCCGTGTTTGAAATGGCTTGACACTTATATACCTCACTATGTGGAGAACCGTGTTTGAAATGGCTTGACACTTTCAATACCTCACTATGTGGAGAGCCGTGTTTGAAATGGCCTGACACTTACAATACCTCACTATGTGGAGAACCGCGTTTGAAATGGCTTGACACTCGTGTAAATCACTATGTGGAGAGCCGTGTTTGAAATGGCTTGACACTTATATACCTCACTATGTGGAGAACCGTGTTTGAAATGGCTTGACACTTTCAATACCTCAGTATGTGGAGAGCCGTGTTTGAAATGGCCTGACACTTACAATACCTCACTATGTGGAGAACCGCGTTTGAAATGGCTTGACACTCGTGTAAATCACTGTGGAGAGCCGTGTTTGAAATGGCTTGACACTTATATACCTCACTATGTGGAGAACCGTGTTTGAAATGGCTTGACACTCGTGTAAATCACTGTGGGGAGCCGTGTTTGAAATGGATTGACACTTATATACCTCACTATGTGGAGAGCCGTGTTTGAAATGGATTGACCCTTGTGCCACTCACTTTGAGGGGAGCAATGTTTCACTGTTTGAAATGGCTTGACAACATTTACCTGATGGTGAAAATAAACATTGTCTTTTGTTTGTGTAGGTACCGTGCTTGGAGAAATTAGTTACTCCGACATACCAGACGAACTAATCAACATGCTTAAAGAAGAGAGGTAACATTTCAGACAAACTGTTTTGAACTTTATTTATTAAATTTGTCTGCAAAGTGTGACTTGAAAAGGTAATCATTCATAGTATCGCAATACCCATATTTTTAACCGCCCATTGAGTAAAAGCTGCATGCCCACTTTAAAAATACATTTCGACCTAGTTTAGTGTTAGACGCACCCTGGCTGGAGGCCTGGCCGCATATTGGCGGTGGACAGGGCTGCACCCAGAAGTGATAGGGGCTGCGTGCTGCTATTATTGAGAGCCCTACATGTCAGTGTACTTGGGATGCTATCAGAGGTGTGAAGCACTCCCTCAACAAATGGGCTTCTGATGTAAAGCCCCTAAACCTAACTCCAGCCCTTTTTCGTATTAACGGTCTACTGTGAGTTACACACAAATGTCAGTCAACGTGTTGAGCAGGGTTTCTCCAAAACTCTGGAAATTTAATGTTGAAAACCAAAATAATCTGGAAATGTAAAAAGAATTGTTATACTGGTCCCTGGGCGTGTATAACTGGTCGGTGACGCCTGGTCTCATAGGGAGTGAGAGCGGTGGGTGTGGACATGCCTGTCAGTCTTGTGGTTGCTGGATGCGAGACTCGGGGTTACTCAGGCTCTGCCTGTCAGGGTATTGTGGTTCCGGGATGCGAGACTCAGGGTTACTCAGGCTGTCTGTGTGTGTGTGTGTGTGCGTGTGTGCCAGTCTTGTGGTTGCTGGATGCGAGACTCAGGGTTACTCAGGCTGTGTGTGTGTGTGTGTGCGTGTGTGCCAGTCTTGTGGTTGCTGGATGCGAGACTCAGGGTTACTCAGGCTATGTGTGTGTGTGTCAGTCTTGTGGTTGCTGGATGCGAGACTCAGGGTTACTCAGGCTATGTGTGTGTGTGCGCGTGTGTGTCAGTCTTGTGGTTGCTGGATGCGAGACTCAGGGTTACTCAGGCTGTGTGTGTGTCTGTCTGTCTTGTGGTTGCTGGATGCGAGACTCAGGCTGTGCTGCGTGTTGTAGTGCGAGAGAAGCCCGCGCTGCCAAGGTGAAGTCGGAAGCGCACCTGTTCATGCCGGTGCGCATCGTTACGGCAGGCACCTTGCCACACCAACACCAGGGCTACGACCTGCTGGAGCGTGACACCTTCACGCAACAGGAGCTGCGCGTCCACAAGGCCGCGTCATTGCCCAAGTTTATGCGCACTGTGGCAGAGTCGATGGTAACCATCCTCTTTTGTCTACTTTAGTGTTGTGTACCACACCCTTTTACCCTGGTCATGAATGTCTTCCAATTTCAATATTTCTTAAAATGATTATATCTTTTCAGTATGTTTAAAAAAATTATTTTGTCTTTATGTTCAGATGCATACTAAATGTGGTTTTGATTCAAAGCTCCTGAGAAGTTGGCGGTCCGGTGACTAGATGCATGATAATTGTAAGACATGTCTCGGAATCTCGATAACACAAAGTCAACCCTCGTGCCTGTGAGCTGTTTGTGCAATTATCCTATGATTCTACCACATCTTTCTCACTTTAGTGCTTTCCTTCCTTTATTTTATATTTAAACGATGTATTTTTTAATGTAGTGCTAAATTGTGATGTTAGTTTCGCAGTGTGAACATGACGGTTGCTATGATTACTGTTCGCCCAGCACTGTGATGCGGACTTGCTGCGGGCCTGGCCGCTGAACGAGCGCGAGTATGCCGTGAGGGGGCGCCACATGGTGACGTTCCGCCCCACCGTGCTGGGCCAGGATGCCGAGAAGGAGAACCCCCAGACGGTACGCCGCAGTGCGCAGCCTGCACTGGGCAAGGGGCCTCTCTGGGAGGGTGGGGGTGTGGGGGGGGGGGTCTCCCCTGGCAATAAATGAATGTAGCAGCCCGTAAAACAACCACCCGAAATCTTCCTTTTGTTCTTAAAATGTTCTACAAAAAATAATGTTAGCAGTGAATGTCGATGCATGTTGTGTTCGGTGTTGGTGTGGTTCATGCAGTCGTGAGGTGTCGCTACCAATGGCACCCTCCGGTCCCTTGATCTGCATGGTTCTGCGAATAGCAGTGCTAGGTGCATGTTTAACCAATAGGGCCAACGATGATGGTTTATTTGTCATTTGTCATATATTTCCACGTTTTTATTTGTATATTTAACCCCCAAAAATATAGCTATGCCTTATGAGTATTTTCATCGGGGAGATATAAATATTTACTGCTAAAACAGCAATGGCCTACTCTAACGCTAATAAGCTTATGCGATCTGGAATGCATAGGTTGACAACTTGAAGACGCCGTTTTTTTTGCTACCCCTCTGCACCATCAATTAACTACTAATGTACATCGTAATACGAGTGGTGTTTCCCAAGAAGTATTTGTGGCCCTTGATTGTTGTTTCTCTTAGTAATTACTCTGGTTTTAACTAGGTCCTTGAGTTGGCGAACAAACACTTCCCATGGACAGTGTTCATTGAAACGCCAACCGACTATGCCCCGATGAAGGACTCTGCAACGACACTTCCCCGGTTTGACGAGGAAAGTAAGTTACCTGCACTACATATCAACTTGACTGCCAGTTTGTATAGCTTTGTTTTACACTTTGAGTGTAGTCTTTGTTGCTGGCACGGCATCAGATCACCATCCATAAATCAATCACACAGCTTTGAGGAGCTGCCCTTAGTGTGCTGTGTGGTGCAGACTGGTTCCCTCAGGTGTTGCCCCCCTAGTGCACTTGTTCCCTCAGGTGCTACCCTTAGTGCGCTGTGTGATGCAGACTGGTTCCCTCAGGTGCTGCCCCCTAGTGCACTGTGTGGTGCGGACTGGTTCCCTCAGGTGCTGCCTTTAGTGTGATGTGTAGTGCATACTGGATCCCTCAGGTGCTGCCCTTAGTGCGCTGTGTGGTGCAGACTGGTTCCCTTAGTGCGCTGTGTGGTGCAGACTGGTTCCCTCAGGTGCTGCCTTTAGTGCGCTGTGTGGTGCAGACTGGTTCCCTCGGGTACTGCCTTTAGTGCACTGTGTGGTGCAGACTGGTTCCCTCAGGTGCTGCCTTTAGTGTGCTGTGTGGTGCAGACTGGTTCCCTCAGGTGCTGCCCTTAGTGTGCTGTGTGGTGTAGACTGGTTCCCTCAGGTGCTGCCCTTAGTGTGCTGTGTGGTACAGACTGGATCACTCAGGTGCTGCCTTTAGTGTGATGTGTAGTGTAGACTGGTTCCCTCAGGTGCTGCCTTTAGTGCGCTGTGTGGTGCAGACTGGTTCCCTCAGGTGCTGCCCTTAGTGCGCTGTGTGGTGCAGACTGGATCACTCAGGTGCTGCCTTTAGTGTGATGTGTAGTGTAGATTGGTTCCCTCAGGTGCTGCCTTTAGTGTGATGTGTAGTGTAGACTGGTTCCCTCAGGTGCTGCCTTTAGTGTGATGTGTAGTGTAGACTGGTTCCCTCAGGTGCTGCCCTTACTGCGCTGTGTGGTGCAGACTGGTTCCCTCAGGTGCTGCCCTTAGTGTACTGTGTGGTGCAGACTGGTTCCCTCAGGTGCTGCCTTTAGTGTACTGTGTGGTGCAGACTGGTTCCCTCAGGTGCTGCCTTTAGTGTGATGTGTGGTGCAGACTGGTTCCCTCAGGTGCTGCCCTTAGTGCGCTGTGTGGTGCGGACTGGTTCCCTCAGGTGCTGCCTTTAGTGTACTGTGTGGTGCAGACTGGTTCCCTCAGGTGCTGCCTTTAGTGTACTGTGTGGTGCAGACTGGTTCCCTCAGGTGCTGCCTTTAGTGTGATGTGTGGTGCAGACTGGTTCCCTCAGGTGCTGCCCTTAGTGCGCTGTGTGGTGCGGACTGGTTCCCTCAGGTGCTGCCTTTAGTGTACTGTGTGGTGCAGACTGGTTCCCTCAGGTGCTGCCTTTAGTGTACTGTGTGGTGCAGACTGGTTCCCTCAGGTGCTGCCTTTAGTGTGATGTGTGGTGCAGACTGGTTCCCTCAGGTGCTGCCTTTAGTGCGCTGTGTGGTGCAGACTGGTTCCATCAGGTGCTGCCCTTAGTGCACTGTGTGGTGCAGACTGGTTCCCTCAGGTGCTGCCCTTAGTGCGCTGTGTGGTGCAGACTGGTTCCCTCAGGTGCTGCCCTTAGTGCGCTGTGTGGTGCAGACTGGATCACTCAGGTGCTGCCTTTAGTGCACTGTGTGGTGCAGACTGGTTCCCTCAGGTGCTGCCTTTAGTGTGATGTGTAGTGTAGACTGGTTCCCTCAGGTGCTGCGCTGTGTGGTGCAGACTGGTTCCCTCAGGTGCTGCCCTTAGTGCGCTGTGTGGTGCGGACTGGTTCCCTCAGGTGCTGCCTTTAGTGTACTGTGTGGTGCAGAATGGTTCCCTCAGGTGCTGCCTTTAGTGTGATGTGTGGTGCAGACTGATTCCCTCAGGTGCTGCCTTTAGTGCGCTGTGTGGTGCAGACTGGTTCCATCAGGTGCTGCCCTTAGTGCGCTGTGTGTTGCAGACTGGTTCCCTCAGGTGCTGCCCTTAGTGCGCTGTGTGGTGCAGACTGGTTCCCTCAGGTGCTGCCCTTAGTGCGCTGTGGGGGGAGACTGGATCACTCAGGTGCTGCCTTTAGTGTGATGTGTAGTGTAGACTGGCTCCCTCAGGTGCTACCCTTAGTGCACTGTGTGGTGCAGAGTGGTTCCCTCAGGTGCTGGGTTTAGTGTGATGTGTAGTGCAGACTGGTTCCCTCAGGTGCTGCCTTTAGTGTGATGTGTAGTGTAGACTGGTTCCCTCAGGTGCTGCCCTTACTGCGCTGTGTGGTGCAGACTGGTTCCCTCAGGTGCTGCCCTTAGTGCGCTGTGTGGTGCGGACTGGTTCCCTCAGGTGCTGCCTTTAGTGTGCTGTGTGGTGCAGACTGATTCCCTCAGGTGCTGCCTTTAGTGTGCTGTGTGGTGCAGACTGGTTCCCTCAGGTGCTGCCCTTAGTGTGATGTGTGGTGCAGACTGGTTCCCTCAGGTGCTGCCCTTAGTGTGATGTGTGGTGCGGACTGGTTCCCTCAGGTGCTGCCATTAGTCCACTGTGTGGTGCAGGTTGGTTCACTCAGGTGCTGCCATTAGTCCACTGTGGTGCGGACTGGTTCACTCAGGTGCTGCCCTTAGTCCACTGTGGGGTGCAGACTGGTTCCCTCAGGTGATGCCATTAGTCCACTGTGTGGTGCAGACTGGTTCCCTCAGGTGCTGCCTTTAGTGTGATGTGTAGTGCAGACTGGTTCACTCAGGTGCTGCCCTTAGTCCACTGTGGGGTGCAGACTGGTTCCCTCAGGCGCTGCCTTTAGTGTGATGTGTAGTGTAGACTGGTTCCCTCAGGTGCTGCCCTTGGTGCGCTGTGTGGTGCAGACTGGTTCCCTCAGGTGCTGCCTTTAGTGTGATGTGTAGTGCAGACTGGTTCCCTCAGGTGCTGCCCTTAGTGCGCTGTGTGGTGCAGACTGGTTCCCTCAGGTGCTGCCTTTAGTGTGATGTGGGGTGCAGACTGGTTCCCTCAGGGGCTGCCCTTAGTGCGCTGTGTGGTGCAGACTGGTTTCCTCAGGTGCTGCCCTTAGTGTGATGTGTGGTGCAGACTGGATCCCTCAGGTGCTGCCTTTAGTGCACTGTGTGGTGCAGACTGGTTCCCTCAGGTGCTGTGTGGTGCAGACTGGTTCCCTCATCTGCTGCCCTTAGGGTGCTGTGTGGTGCAGACTGGTTCCCTCAGGTGCTGCCCCCTAGTGCACTGTGGTGCAGACTGGTTCCCCCAGTTGCTGCCCCCTAGTGCACTGTGTGGTGAAGACTGGTTCCCTCGGGTAGTGCGAGTCACGGTCCTTACACAACCCTTGTTCTTCAGGTGATGTGTTCCTATTTGTTAAGCAGTACGACGCCTCCTCCCGCCGCCTGCGCCTCTCCGGGCACCTCATTGTGTCCAAGCACAAGCCGCTAGGTGAGTAGGCTGCCCACTTTGTCAATGTCGCTACTATCAATGCACACAGTGTTGTCTTGTTCCAAGCTCGCCGGACATATTTATTTCTCTGGAAAATAGTGGGGCATGGTCATGGTAAAAGTGTTTTTTGGGGACTGGAAAGTTATGGAATTATGTATGTCCAAATGAGTTTTAAACAACCATGTTGTGACATATATATATATACCGGGACTGATCAACAATTTTGTTTCAGCTCTCGATGGCCACGAAGCGGAGTAAGCGCGGTGCAGCAGCAGCCGAGGGGCGTGTTCCGAGTGGCGAGGACGAGGAGTACGACTCCTCACCCGTGTTGTCGGCAGGGCCTGCGACACAGCCCGGGGCGCATATTCCTTCCGAGGAGGACATAGTGCCTGGCGGCCCCGCGCCTCAAAATTGGGAGACGCGGTTTGCGGCGATGGAGAGTCACATAATGGCTCTCAAACCACCGGTGTCTCGTAAACGGAGTGTGCAAGAAGAGTCTTCTGTGGAGGATTTCTCCGACACAGACTCAGAGATGGAGCTTAGGGCTCCTCCTCCTTCTCCTAAACGAAGAAAGAAGAAGAAACACATTGTTTCTTCGGGTGATGAGTTCACCAAGGAGAGGGGGAAGACGGGGCTTCGCAAAAAGCGCAAGACCAAGTCCAAGAAGAAGAAGAAGAGGAAAGTTTCTTCTTCTTCTGACTCGTCCACAGATTCCACGTCTACGGAATCGGACTCAGACACGCAATATGAAGGTGTCTATGCTGCCATTGGAGGCAAAGTGGCTAAGAAAGTCGAGAAGCCAAAGGCTAAGCGGGTGAAAACCACTTCGCTTATGCGTGAGAACATTAATGGCCATTTCCGCACGTTTAAGCCGGCGGAGATTATTTCTAAATTATCAGATGAGTTAACAGGCATTAAAGGTGGTCCCAACTCCATCATTAAGGAGATGGATCGAGATGTCAATATGACGGAGGACCTTAAGAGATTTGAGGGTGTGTTGCACATAGTGCATAAGGCGGTGCTTGGTACCTTAACAGCTATTGCTCCTGTAGCAAACAGAATGCAACAAGAAAACAAGTTCTCGTCTTTGGCTAAGACGATGGACAAAGGTATTGCATTGTTGGCGGCGGCAGGTAATTAATTACCTGTCGTATCGAAGATATGAAAATGTTTTCAAGTCAGTTGCACAGATGCTGGCAAAGAAGTGGCTCGCTCAAAGAAGGTTACTGATAATGATGGGAAAGAGTTTACGCTCTTTCTTGCTCGCCAGACCGAGTATAGGGAAACCTGTTAGATAACACCAAAATGTTGGCGTACACTCACAATACCTCTATAACGAGGTAAAACTGCAGCCAAAGTGGCATAAACATGATGGTAAAAGAAACAGGAAACTCTCGTTTCAAAAGGTCACGGAGTGATGCGAGAGAGATCGTCCACGATCGGGTCACCAGGGAACCAGATCGGTTCAAACTTCGGCAAGTTTTCGGGGCTGGGCGCTCGACCAGGCTGGACGACAACACCGCACGGCCACTAGGCCGAGGTGTCAACTCGCCGAGACCCTTCCCCAGGGGCGGGTCCAAGTAGAGGTTGAAACACAAACGTTACAAGTCCTTCCATCCTCTAAAACCACACAAACTGTAAGCAACTTTGTGGCTGGTAATATTAATAATCATATTTCTGAGTGGCACAAAATTACTAGTGACCAAGAAATTTTACAAATAGTTAGGGGTGTTCATATTCCCTTCACACAAATTCCGGTACAAGGCAGGATACCTTTTCCTTATAACATTGAACCGGTTGAACGAGAGGCACTAACTAAACAGGTACAAAAATTCTTTGACAAAGGAATTATACAAAAAGTGACATACTGTTCAGGAGAGTTTATTTCAAACATCTTCTCGAGACCAAAGCCTAATGGCGAGGTTCGAATGATCCTGGATTTAACAATCCTTAATAAAATGGTTGAATATCGACATTTTAAAAGTTAGCTCCGCTAGAGACAGCACGCTTCTGATTTACGCCAGATGCTTTGATGTCTAATGTTTGAATTGTCAAGATGCATATTATACGCTTCCCATAAGAGGAAAAGACCGGAAATTTCTTCGGTTTCTTTGGGATAACCAACTCTATGAGGTTACTTGCATGCCGAATGGTTTAGCTTGTGCCCCTCGTTTATTCACTAAACTGCTTAAACCTGTTTTTTCAGTAATGGCGCGGAAGGGTCATATAATGTTTCCATACATAGATGATTCTTTTATTATTGCATCAACACAAATTGATTGTGAGAATGCAGTGTTCGATTTATGTGCATTACTTACTAAATTGGGGTTTTATGTACATCCACAAAAGTCAGTGTTTAAACCAACAAAACAACTCAAATGTTTAGGGTTTATTCTAGATACACAGTCTCCTTACAGTGTCGATAACTGAACAAAAACTAAATTAAGGTTTATTGAATACTGCGACCCATGCTTATAAGTTAACCAAACCTAAAATTAGACAGTCGCAGTCCTTATGGATAGAACGATTCGTATGCAACCCCTAGTCTATTCGGGTAGCCCAGATTAAATCTCTAGAAATATAAAATTTTAGGCGTTAACACGAAACTAAAGGGAATTTTTGAGCGAATGATGTTTTATTTCCGCAAGAAGGGCGAAGGATCTTGCAATGGTTGATGCAACACATAGCAAGTTCGCACCAAATCCAATCCGCATGGCGGAACCTAATACGGTAATTACGACTGATGCTTCGTTAGAAGGTTGGGGAGCTCATCGAGATGGGGTCACAACAGGAGGCAGATGGCTTGATGATGAAAAATCAGACCATATTAATGCACTAGAACTGCGTGCTATTTATCTGGGCTTATGTAGTTTAGTAAAGATACATAAATCACAAGTTAGAATACTAACTGATAATACTACTGCCATGGCATATATTTGTAACATGGGTGGAACCAAATCAAAGCCTTGCAATCAGTTGTCTAAACTGATTTGGAACTGGGCACAGGCTCAACAAGTCTGGCTGACTGTAGCGCATATTCCAGGGTCACAAAATACACTTGCAGACTATAAAAGTAGAAATTTCCATGACCATTTAGAGTGGTCTCTCTCTACACCTTTGTTTAACTTCGTTTGTGAAAAATGGGGTACACCTGAAGTTGACTTGTTTGCATCACGAAATAATAACAAGTTACCCTGTTATGTTTCTTGGCATCCTGAACCGGATGCTTGGAAAGTAGATGCGTTTGCTATTACCTGGAAAATAATTATTTTGATATTTCTTCCCACCGGTTAGCATTATCAGCCGAAGTTGTCAGGTAATCGGTCTGCTGGGACACATGCATACTGTGGTCTGAAAATTGGGACACGCACCTTGGCTGCCATCAGTTTTCTCAACTGGCAAAAGAACATATACGACATTTCCCAAGAAAACTCGGGAATCTGACGCACCACGGACCGCTAGTGGTTCACGGCGACGTGTCAACGACGCCCCTAGTGGCATTCCTTTTCTAAGGAAGCAGCTACAGCAATTTGGATTGGACAGAATTACTGAGGATAGGATAGTATCGGATGCCTGGAGGCCAGGAACTGTCAAAATGTATACAACCTATTTAAAGAAATGGGGTGTACATTGTTGTTAATGAAAGTTAAGCCAACAAATCCAAAGATTTCACAAGTAGCTCGGTTTCTTCGTTCTCTAGAGGATGAAGGACTTTCCTTTGGATCGATTAATGCGGCGAGGTGTGCGTTATCAATTATATTACCTAGAATTGATGGCGAAACAGTTGGAAAACATTATGTTCTTGGTTATTTACTTCGTTCAATTTATCAAAGGAATCCTCCAAAACCAAAGTATAGTCGGTTTTGGGATGTTTCTATAGTATTTAAGTTGTTTCAGGCTTGGCCTCACAACTCGTGGTTAGATATAAAACAGTTAGGGTTTAAGGTCGCGGTCCTGTTATTGTTAGTAACCGGACACAGAGGACAGACGATTGTTGCTTTATCCTTAACTGGATTAGAAATAGACAAGGAACAAGCTACGTTTGATTTAGAAAAATTGCTTATATCGAACACGTTAGGTGACCCTTTATCAACGGTTCACTTAGACTGTTTTCCGAATGATCGGAAATTATGTGTTGTGTCGGCCATACGGGCACAAGGATTTACGTGCATCACATCAACATTAGGAGCTTGATAAGGCCTCATAAGCAATTCACCCGAGACTCCCTTGCAGATGGACAATACGGTGTTGAAATTTGGCTGGAGTGGAGGATACGGGCAAATACGCATCCCACTCAACAGATGGAGCCGTCTCCAAGGCGACGGGGCTAAGTAATGTCCTGTGAAAAGAATACTAGGCGCTGCAGGCTGGAAGACGGCTAAGTCGTTTGCAAAACATTATAATAAACGACTAGAAAAGCATACCGGCGTTGCAAAGCGTCTTCTCGCCAACTAACAAGAATAGGTGAGAACAAAAATTTAGAATGTTATAATAATAAGAAAGAATGATATTAAGGATAAAAATGAATTATGTAAAGGTCTCCCTAGCCCGAGGCTAGCCTGAGGCTGTTTACCGAGGTAAAATAGTATAGTTATACGAATCTTACCTGGGTAAGATATGGATAACTGTTGTTTTCCCCAGGTAGAAGCCTCGGGTAGACGGGCTAGGGCCCACCCACCACGCCCTGCCTCGTCTATCCGTTTGGTGTACCGGTACGGAAATCATAGGATCCCGTGTTTGAAAGAACATATTTGTTTCATGAATAAGTAGGTTAAAATTGCTGGTACCTCATGTGCTTCCTTCTCCCTAGCCCACGTCTACCCGAGGCTTCTACCTCGGGAAAACAACAGTTATCCATCATCTATACCCAGGTAAGATTCGTATAACTATACTATATAAGTGTAGGAACCCTGCTTTTTAGATTTGGTTTACTTTGGGTCTCGATTTGAAGGTTATATGCTCTAGGACTGGGTGAGCGGTAGTTATAATGGGAAGGGATAATGTAGCACTAAGACTTATATTCAGACACTTGTATTCTTGTTTCAGGGGAGGTGGTCTCGATATTGAATGCACGCAGTGGGTTCCCCGAGAGCACGCCGCTCCGCCTGTACCACGTGGGTACCGTGCTTATTGTTAACAAGTGTCGATTTGCAGGCCAGGAACTCAGAAATACCATTTTACAATATAAAACAGCTGACTTCCCATTTAAGTAGTGAAATACTGCAATTTGGTGCCCGCGTGGCTGTAAATGATCTCTCGTTGACTCGTGCTGACTCGCTGTAGGAGGTGCGACCCTACAAGTTGGACCGGATAGCCCAGCTGGATGTGGCGGTTGAGGAGGCTGTGGATGGCATCAGGACTGGTGACATACTTGTGTATGAGAAGGACGATCCGGAGAACACCATCAACCCAATCAGCGAGTACTACTGGTAGGTTGACGACAGTGCGCAGGTCCCACCTAGTCACTGCCTCCGACAGCTTGCCGACTTATTGACTCTTGAAATACGCTTTTTGTGTTTTCTCGGAAGTTAAGGGAGTTGTCCTATGATTCTACCAGACTAGCTGTTTTTGTCTTTGTTGTTTGTATTAATAACAGGGTTTGTACTGGTCCATAAAAACATACAAAGTACTCAAATTGATCATTTGAAAAATGAAGTACTGGAAAGTCCTTAGAATTTGTGGTTAAAGGCCAAATGTCATGATAAGTCATGAAAATATAGTTGCCTGATAATTTGAAATCATCTTTTAATTTTGTAATCTTGGTTTGCAAATAAAAGGTGACCCTTTGTTGCCGAATTCTCCATGTTTCATTAACTTTTTGGATGGTCAGTAGATAGATGATTCCTGCATCCACTCCGGGTTGAAGTATGCAAAATTCATAAGCATGGCTGTAAGATTTCTGTATCAGGTCCTTAAAAAGAGCTGTCTAGATTCCTCAAAAGTCCTTACAAATTCATAAGAGAAAAACCAACCTTATAAAGAGTGGACCATGTTAAAGGAACATGAACACTGACAAAATATGGGTATAATGGCGCGTGATGTTTCCAGTTGCAACATAGGCCAGGGCGGGTAATGCCTTTGAAATGAACTTGCTACCTGTGCACCGATGTGGTGAGGAGTTCCCTCTGAGACTGGCTGTTCGTGTATTGATGGAATGAAGCCGTCATTCTACCTGCAGGTATCTTGCGGATCGTGTGAATGTGATATTCCGTAAGCGAGGCGACTACCAGGACAAAGGCTTCAGGCTGGACCTGATGCTGAGCAGCACGTATGAGCAGGTGACGACTGCAGTCACGGACCACCTGGGCACCAAGGCCTTGCACCTACAGCTCTACACGTGCACTCCACACGGGTAAGCAGTCCGCCAGTGTTTACAGCATGTGAGGTCTGCGCTATTGTGGCTGGCCTCATTGTGCAGTGCCGGCTCCTCATGTCTCGTTCTGGCGACTTTGCGTGTATCTGGCATGTCGTCAGTCTAATGGTTCCTCTTTGTTCAGGTACGTGGAGGCTGCCAAAACCGCAGTCAAGTATCCGCAGGACAATGGCTGGGCGCTCTCTGAAATACTTCTGGAGTGGAAGTTCTCATCTTTCAAACCACTTTTCTTCGAACTGGTAAGGCCAAATCCAAGTAATGCTCTAAGTCTAACAAGTAGCATTGAAGCCTAGTCTGGCTGCACGAGCTCACTTAGGATGCAATGGACTGTTGACAGATCTCCATTATATTTAAAGCTCAGCTCAACTTCTCACATGAATCGTGCTTCCTTTACTCAGTTTGTTGGCCTCATGCTTTGAACGTTGATGACATGAGCTGTGAGTTAATTGCTGGAGGACACTCGTGTAACTCTACTGTTACTAATCATAACGTTAATAAAGTCGATTTAAGAAACAAGGGCCATATTCATGGAGAATGACTTTCTAAAGTGTCTGCCATAGATCGACTTTATACTCTAGATACTCGACTTTAGTTTGAAGTAACTTATTTAAGGGTTAACTTATGTAGAGTGATTTTTAAAGTGAAATCATGCCAAGATAATTTGGGCATGCACGTCGAAATGCGCAGCATCATGGGCTTCAGCAATAACAGATTTGATTAAATTGACTTGCATCTACGTTGGAATGTAGGATCAAATCTAAGTATGTGTTTTGTTTTGAAAATTGGATGCTTTCATCAGACTTTACAACTTTAACATTGGAAAAGGAATTAACTAAACACGGATAATGTGATTTACAGTTAACTTTTATACACAAACTTTTCTTTATAGACATTCTGTATCAAATTTTGGCTTGGCTTTAGAAAACACTATTTTTGGTTATTCAGAATTAACCACTATGTAATGTTTTAAATCTTTCCTCAGCTCGATATCCCCATTAATGAACAAGACCAACGTCTGAACTTTACATGTACATGGCGCGACCAGGAAAATGGCAAGCAGGTAAGTGAGCACACTGTATGCAAACCGCAGAAGTAGGTTAACTAGACCTCCCGTTATCTGTTTGTAGACTGGCTCCCCCTGTAGGAATGTAAGCTCACTAAACCTGCATCCCGTTATCTGTTTGTAGACTGGCTCCCCCTGTAGGAATGTAAGCTCACTAAACCTGTCTCCTGTTATCTGTTTGTTGACTGGCTCCCCCTGTAGGAATGTAAGCTCACTAAACCTGCCTCCCATTATCTGTTTGTAGACTGGCTTCCCCTGTAGGAATGTAAGCTCACTAAACCTGCCTCCCATTATCTGTTTGTAGACTGGCTCCCCCTGTAGGAATGTAAGCTCACTAAACCTGCCTCCCTATTTCAGCAGAAGATCAACATATATCCATGGATAAAAAGCGATAACTGTGTCATGGACCTTCTGACTGAAGCCCACAAACAACTTGTGCTTCCTTCTGGTGGAACCGGCAAACTACGGTAATCATTTTACATTTCTTGCCGCTTAATGAAAGAAACAAGACTTAGTTCAGAACACACTCTTTTAATTTCACTAAGTTACCACAGAGCTGTTTTTATTTTTGTTGTCTGTCATATTATATCATAATCATCATTTCAAATATATTGCTTGATTGTGCGCGGTGGCTGATTCAGGGCTGACTGGTTTCATGTGTGGGAAGTCATTGGTTCAGACCCTGACAGTCAAACCGATGACAGTTGATACTTGCAGTAGCATAAATACAACAGGATTGGACTGGTTTCCTCCGTATTAGGATGATGTGCGTTGTGGTCCCGGCAACCTGTGCTCACAGTGGGGAAACACTATGAAGTCACTATGAGTGTACACTGTCAGAAGCCAGTAACTGATATGACCTTAAGGGTTGCTAGGATGTAAAGGCTCCAACAAACAATAAATCTGGGTGCACAATCCCAATATGAGTATTTATGGCTAAATAGTTTGTTTGTTTGTTTAACGACCCACCAGCACAAAAGTGGACATTGGCTATCGGGGGTGTATGGCTAAATATACAAAATAATTCACAGATAATTATAGTTTATAGCAGCTACGCCTAGTTGGCCAGTGGCAGTTGGTCACATTTAACCTTGGTTCTCACGTGTGTGATGATTGTTGATCTTGTAGGCTGCTGGAGGTGATGAACCATGTCATCACAAACTTCTGGGATGAGAACTGCAGCATCAGTGACATGAACTTTAACCCCAAAGAACGCAGTCTGCGAGTTGAGGAGATCCCATGTGATCAGTTGACACTGTCAGCGAAGGAGCGACTGGTGCCTGTGGCACACTATAACCGGGTAGGTGAGCAACTCAGTATACGCCCTAGTTGTGCCGCATAAACCACTCGGTGTGTGTCATAAACAGTGTATATAGACCACTCGGTGTGTGTCACAGTGTACATAAACCACTCAGTGTGTGTTATAGTGTATATAAACCACTCAGTTTGTGTCACACACAGTGTATATAAACCACTCAGTTTGTGTCACACAGTGTATATAAATAGTCCAGGAACATTAGGTTTTAACCCGGAAAAAAATAATGTCAAGCTGAATTCTTTTTTTACAAGCTCAGTTCATCTTGCTGAGTAACATCAAAAGTCCCCTAAAATCCCACCCTTGCTTCATTCCTAAAAAAATGTTGTTACCTAGAAACCATAGCTGAATGCTAAATGGCCCAGAAAATGCCCTTATGGATTAACTAATTCCACTATTAATCTAAATTTACTTGTATTTATGATTCTGATTTATAAGCAAGTAAAACAATACATACAACAACACCATACATATTTATTATACATGGTAACCAATGGCAACAGCGTACATTGCAGCCAAAGTATGGTAGCGCTAGCATGAATATTAGCAACCACATCCAAACTATGTCGCGATGAAAGTGTAGTAGATCATGTTATTATTAGTACAAAATATAAACAGTACAAATGGTCAATATCTTGTTTGAAACCGTTTCATATCTGTGAATTATGCTGATCAATGACAACCTATGTCCGAACATATGGATAGCAACCAGCGTAATTGAAATGCATGTCCATTGTTTAGCGCCATATTATGGTTTTATTATTAGGTGTGTAATATATGCTAATGAATTAATTCCTTCCTTCATCCATCAATCCGTCTGTTTGTCCTGCCATCCTTTCGTTCATCCGTCCGTCCGTCCATCCATCTGCCCATCCATCCATCCATCCTCCCATGCATATCGATCCATCTGAGATCGTGGCTGCCTCAGATGAACTGGACAATGTTGTTGTTAGATTAGGTGGCTTCCACCTATTGATGTCTTATATGGGAGCTGTTGGCAACATAATGTCAGGCAGTGGATGAGAAGAACTGTGGAGCACAATATATGCCAAAGCCTCTGTTGCACACATGACAACTATGCCACATGACATCTTCCGCCATACGCCAAAATCGGCACATCTATATGTACAGCAAATAGACAGAATTGTCAAAGAGGATGACTTCGGAAGAATACCACAATGTTCACAAAAACAGGGTTTCTTCACAATCCGCCGAATAGAGAGTGACATGTTTGTGTGTGTGGAGTTTGGTCTGACATGACCATCGAACAGGTACTATTGGAGTATCAAGCCCGGGAGGATTTAACCCGTGGCCGTGGAATCAGTGAGAGCACACTAGCACAGTGGGTGCTTGCTCTACCGCTATGTGTTCTACCACTATGTAATGCCCTGGGGAGGAAACATTCATGGCATCAACCCAGGTAATCTGAGCAGCACAAAGAGCAATAAGGAGGTTTTACCTCAAAACAAACCGGAGACAATCATGCACTTGAACTCCTCCCTGGAATGGCAGAAAGCACATCCCTTTGTGAACAAACCAGAGAATACCTTCGTTTTCCCTTGCTACTGGAATTATAGCACACAAAAACCATTAACTGCGATGACAGGCTGAACGTCAGGATTCAAAGCTATGCAGGGAAATGGTTGGTAACACTGTTTGCAGGAATAAAACTTCGACTGAATGACAAAGTACAAACCGCTTGCAGCAATGACAAACACTTAAAAATTCGCAACGATGAAGTCACGTTAATCCACTGCAACTGTTCAGTCAAAATCGCCTGCTTATTAACTCGGAGCTCCAAAGTTGTCCAGCTTCTGAAAGTTGAACTGGCGCCCATAACACCCATCATTGTTTGATGATGTGTCAATGAGAAATCACAAAGGCTGCATAGTACTCTGCTGAATCATTGGTACCCAGTGACAATAATATGACAGGCGAGGTCTTTTTGTTGTTGACTGGTGGACATTTTCTTCACTCGGCGACTTGGCCACAATCAGCAACTTTATGATGAATCTGTCAATATGTACCTCAGCACTACCAGTCAAATGCAACAGTTGTCTTTGATGGATATGATGGAACCTTCCTTCAACAAAATATCTGTTGAAAAAAATTGTTGTACAAAATTCGCAGGGCAAGCAAGGCATTCGCCGCAGATATCATCTTCACTGGCGCATGCACACTATGACAACACAGGCCGGGTTTCTTGGAAATGGGAAAACATATAATCCGCTTTATTCTTGCTGTATCTTCTGGTCTCTGTGCTGCTGTATACATGTTAGCACTGGCCACAGCGGATGTGACACAAATGATCATGTTACGCTCTGATCTTGGCATTCAATGGGGAGACGTTCTGTTGGTTGGGACTGACACAGACCGGTTGGTCATGTCGTTGCTCGGTACACCAACCAATACAAAGCTATTCATGCTTTGTCCCTGTATGAACAATAAACCGGCAAAATTATTCAATATCACCGCGATACAGCAAGCTGTTGGAGAAAAAGAACACAAACTAGTTTTTTTTCCTTCACGCCGTCAACAGGGGTGATTACCACATCTGCATCTGTATGACAAGGGAAGAAAAAGGCGTTTCGGTTTGCGGGCATGTAAAGAAAAGCTTGCTAAGGAATGAGAGAGTTCCAATACGGAAAATTGAATTCCCCGATGTTCTGCAGCTGGAGAATTCTTTTGACTTTATATGGTGGAAAACAAGGTTCAAACACTGATGAATACAGATTTTACGATGCCTCTAAGAGGAACATGCGGGCAGTCTGTGGGTGCACCACGTTCACTCTAGCCACTCTGCCACCCACCAGCGCAGCTGCACGGACAAATTCTTTGCGGACCTACTTACAGGTGCAACAATGGTTGGGAAAAGATCCTCACCGACTGAGTGGGGGATGGGAAAAACTCATAACAACGTATTGCTTCCCTCCTATGACTTGCCACCGGTACCTCAGTAACTAATAAAATCTAAGCTGCAACTGTAAGGGCAGGATGCATGAGTCGTTGGGGTGCAGGACAGGCAGGAATGGCTGGTTCTGCGCAATGTGTTCACAATGTTATGGGAATTGATAGGAATCGGATGCAGCAACGCCCCACAGGCTGAGGAACTCGGTACTGGCGAGGACGAGTAAATTCAAGTGTTGGTTGATCAGTTGATCGCTCATACATCAGGATTACATAACTAATAACTTTCCTGATATATATATATCGATATGCAATGAACAAAATTCAAGCATTTCATTGAACAATCATTGATATGTATGCTGTTGCCATTGGTTACCGATGTATAATAATCATGTATGGTGTTGTTCTATGTATTATCTTACTTGCTTATTAATTAGAATGTTAATTACAAGCATATGTTAAGTTCATAATGCAATAAGTCCATTTATAAGGTCATTATCTGGGCCATTAGCATGCATCAATGGTTGCTAGGCAACATTATCTTTTTAGCGATGAAGCAAGGGTTGGATTTTAGGGGACTTTTGATATTTTGTTTAATATACTACACTAAGCTTATATAAAAAAAATTAGCTTGACATTATTTTTTTCCGGGTTTGACTGTTCTGGTAGCTAATGCTCCTGAACTAAAACCACTAGGTGTGTGTCACACAGTGTACATAAACCACTCAGTGTGTGTCTGTGTGCTACACAGTGTCTCTGTGCCACACAGTGTACATAAACCACTCAGTGTGTGCCACACACAGTGTACATAAAACACTCAGTATATTGTAATGTTGCTAATTTCTTATATATTACATATATAAAACCACTTAGTGTGTGCCACTAAATGTGTACCTACAGTTGGTATAAACCACTCAATGTAGTTAATTTCGACCACACAATATTCTATTGCACATTTCAGTGTTTGAATAACCTGCTGTAGTTATTACTAGGTACTCCAAAACTGAATTTATCTTTAAATGAAGTTAATTTGTAAATGGTAGAGTTGGAAAGCTCTTATCAATCTGATTACAAATATATATAATAATGGAAAATTGGTCTATTAGTTCCTGAGTTATGAATTTTGTCATCTTTAATTTTTGCCCTTAATTTTACACACATTTTTCATGATTCTGCAAATGCTTAAATCCTGATGTTTGAGGCTTCCTGTTGAAGGCAAATTACATTTTGATGCGCGAAAAGGAAGAGAGGAGGCGGGGGTGGAAATAAAAGGTTTTTATTTTCGCCTCAGAAAGCATACAGGGCATACAGGGTAAACAGGGTAAACGAGGAAAGAAGTAAATAATGAAGGATAAAATAAATGAAGAGCGGAGTAAATATAGGAACAGAGTTCAAATGTCAGTGGAGTGAGGGGGTGCCGAGGAGCCCTCCACCAAAAGTAGGGGAGGGCTCGAGGCGCGCCCGAGGCGGGGGGCCGGGGCGCCCGAGGCGGGGGTCCGGAGGTGGAGGTCTGGGCGGAGAGGGCTGGCGGCGCGCCCGAGGCGGAGCAGGTGGGGCGGGCCGGCCGAGAGGTGGGCCGTGTCGGGGGTCAGGCTCCCTCTCGGGGCGGGGAGTGTCCGGGGCCTGCGTCGACAGGGAGCGGGCGGCCAAAAAGGGGGAGGCCCGCTCCTTGGCGGGATCCGGTGAGGAGGTCCGACGAGGGTCGAGCAGGGGGGCAGCGAAGTCCTCGGGGCTGGATGGGGTGGTGGTCGGGGTCTGGGCGGCGGTGTTGAAGGCGGTGTCGTGAGGATCGGTGGCAGAGGGTTCCTCCTGAGGCTGGGCTGGGATGCGGTCCGAGGTGTGATGCCCGAGGTGATGATCCTCGGCTGGGACTTGGCGGCGCTGCGTTCGATGGTCGCTGGGAGGTTGTCGGCGGGGCTTGCGGGGCTGTCGGCAGTGGTGGGGGTGAGGCGCCGGAGGGGTCCCCCCGGGCCGGCCGGGGGGAGGCCGGCGGATCAAAAATCCGCCGAGGTGGTGGGGGGGGTCTGGCGCTCACGGGTTTGTTTCGTGATGCAGTCGGCCTCGCTGTGCATGGTGAGGAGGCGCCTCACATTGGCGCAGTATGCGCAGACGTGACGGCGCGTGTCCCCCGCCTCACCGTGGGCCTCCCCGAGGCGGGCCCGATCGCACGAGGCGGGGGCGCGGTTCCAGGCCGGGCAGGGGGCGCCGTGGGTCTCCCTGTCGTAGGTGGCGCGGGCGTCAGCTTGAGGTCGGGGGAGGTGGGCGCCTCGGTGGAGAGGGTCGGGTAGGCGGGCAGGGGCGGCGGTGGCTTGCTCCTCGGGCATGGCCAGGCAGTCTAGCCTCATGAGGTTGAGGGCCACCGGGTCATGCCACCCCTGGGGGAGGGTTCCGTCCGCGATCGCTGTAAACACGGTCTCGGAGTACCGGCGGACGGTTGCCCAGGGGTAAATCAGGTTATCCCGGCAGACTGTGAGGTGGTGGTGGTGGAGTCCCTGGGCGGAGTGGGCGGGGAAGTCGGGGTGGTCGATGAGGGTGAGGAGGGCGAGGGTATATTCGTCCTTCGTCGCCTCCCCCCTCTTCACCGGCTTCCTCTCGGGCCCTCGCTTCACCAGGTCGGAGGGGAAGATGTAGCTGGCCGGGATCCCTTGGCGCCTGGTGCAGTGCCGCGCCTCGGCGGATGCCAGGATGTCCCGGACGGCGTCGGCCGCGGAGGCGGGGCTGTATCGGGTCCGCTCCTCCTGGTAGGGCGGCGAGGTGATGGGGGGGGCTTGGGAGAGGTGGCGGTACCTCTCGTATTCCGGGTGCGCGGCCCCCGGTGGGGTCGCCTGAGCCGTGGTGGTGGCAGGCGCCCGAGGTGTCGGGGCCTCCCCGGTGCCCAGGGAGTCGATCCGGGCGTGGATGTCGGCGGTGGCCTGGCGATGCTCCAGCTGGATGCGCTGGAGAGCCTCCAGGACTAGGGAGATCTCGGAGCCCGAGGCGGGGCCCGAGGTCGCCGCGGGAGATGCCGAGGCGGAGGCCGGCGACTCGTCCCTCCTGGGAGTTGGAGAGGGCCCCGGGGTGCGGGGGGCGGCCCGGGAGCCCTTTCGTCCACGTCCTTTCCCTTGAGGCATGCTGCAGCTGTGGTGGGGCAGAGGTCCGAGGTGGAGAGCCAAATGAAGAAAGGAGAGATCTGGGAGGCGGCAGGAGGGCGAGTGCCTGAGGGAGGCCAGGGGGCGGCCTTATAAGGGGAGAGGGAGGGGCGACAGCAGGTGAGTGTGAAAGCTGCCGGCCCGGGGGAGGGCGACAGGTGGCGAGCAGCGGCGTCGGGTGAGGCGTGAGCGACGCGGAGGGCGGGGGAGGGGGCGGCGCGCCGCGCCGTCTGCCGAGGTGAGAAAGCAGCGCGACAGCGCGGGGCGGGGGGAGGGTCTCTTCCTCTCCTCGCATCAAACGTAATGCTTCGCATTACGACCAATCACATAATTATTCTTTTAACTTATTATTTCTAGTATAAATTCTAATCTCAATTTTTTTCAGACTGTACAAAATATTTGTTGAGCAATTTTGCATCAAACATGGAAAATCGTGTGATTTTCCCTAACCATCGTTGATGAAATCTTTAGAAAATTAATATCTCTGGTTCTATTTGAGATATTGACTTAATTTTTATATCAAAATATTCAGAATCCAAATATCTATAATGTGATTATTGTCTTTAAGCGATATCCATATGTAAAAAAATCTTTAAAAAATTGATTGCTCTAATTAGCATACCAGTCCTACTGCTGAGAGTGAGTGCTAAATGGTGGTTAACAATCTACATAGATTTGTAGAGAAAGAATTTTTCTGTGTAATATTATATTTTTCGTCAAAATATTTGGTAAAATAATGTTTTCCGATCATTCCAAACTTTTCGTAATGGATGCGAAACTAAAGCTAGGGATCTCTACTTTACAGTGAAAGTAGTTATCTTTAGCTCTGATGCCTTCACTTGCAGGGCACAACATTCAAAGAGGGGTAGTGTGCTTAGAGAAAGTCTCCCTATTTTATCCAATGGCCAGTCAGCATCAGCAACCAGTCCTTAGTTTGGAGAACCTATTATTACTAATAAGGGATCTAGGGACTGGCTTTCAAGGCAACACATACCACTCTCCTATTCAGTGCTCTGGATGCAGTTTGATCAATTATACCAAATTTAAGCATTCTATTTTGTCTGAAGAAGCTTCTTACTAATTGCTGTATTCGGTACTGTCATTAAAACACTTTTCTTTCTAGGAACACTGCAAATGCTCTGACATTCCCTTCCTGTTCAAACTGAGACATGTAAGTAGCGCATGTTGGGTGTGTAGATAGCTAACAAACTGAGACATATGTAACGTGTGCCTTTTATGCAGGGTGTGTAAGTAGCTAACAAAGAGAGATGTAAGTAACGCATGCCTTTCATGCAGGGTGTGTAAGTAGCTAACAAACTGAGACATGTAAGTAACGTCTGCCTTTAATGCAGGGTGTGTAAGTAGCTAACAAACTGAGACATGTAAGTAACGCGTGCCTTTCATGCAGGGTGTGTAAGTAGCTAACAAACTGAGACATGTAAGTAACGTCTGCCTTTAATGCAGGGTGTGTAAGTAGCTAACACACTGAGACATGTAAGTAACGTCTGCCTTTAATGCGGGGTGTGTAAGTAGACGACAAACTGAGAGATGTAAGTAACACCTGCCTTTCATGCGGGGTGTGTAGGTAGCCCTTTAATGTGGGGTGTGTCAGTAGCTAAAAAACTGAGACATGTAAGTAACATGTGCCTTTAGTTTGGGGTGTGTAAGTAGCTAACAAACTGAGAAATGTAAGTAACGTGTGCCTTTCATGCGGGGTGTGTAAGTAGCTAACACACTGAGACATGTAAGTAACGTGTGCCTTTCATGCAGGGTGTGTAAGTAGCTTACATGTCTCAGTTTGTTAGCTACTTACACCCCCCCCCCCACACACACACACTTGCTACTCGACCTCCACACAACACCCACCCACCACACAACACCCACCCACCACCCACCCACCACCCACCCACCACCAGACAACACCCACCCACCACACAACACCCACCCACCACACAACACCCACCCACCACACAACACCCACCCAACACAACACACAACACCCACCCACCACCAGACAACACCCACCCACCACACAACACCCACCCACCACACAACATGTAAGTAACACATGCCTTTGATGTGGGGTGTGTAAGTAGATGACAAACTGAGACATGTAAGTAACGTCTGCCTTTAATGGGGGGTGTGTAAGTAGCTAACAAACTGAGACATGTAAGTAACGTCTGCCTTTCATGCGGGGTGTGTAAGTAGCTAACAAACTGAGACATGTAAGTAACACATGCCTTTAATGGGGGGGTGTAGGTAGCTAGCAAAGTGAGACATGTAAGTAACGTCTGCCTTTAATGCGGGGTGTGTAAGTAGCTAACAAACTGAGACATGTAAGTAACACGTGCCTTTCATGTGGGGTGTGTAGGTAGCTAGCAAAGTGAGACATGTAAGTAACGCGTGCCTTTCATGCAGGGTGTGTAAGTAGATGACAAACTGAGACACGTAAGTAACGTCTGCCTTTAATGCGGGGTGTGTAAGTAGATGACAAACTGAGACATGTAAGTAACGTCTGCCTTTAATGGGGGGTGTGCAAGTAGATGACAAACTGAGACATGTAAGTAACGTCTGCCTTTAATGGGGGGTGTGTAAGTAGCTAACAAACTGAGACATGTATGTAACGTCTGCCTTTAATGGGGGGGGGGTGTAGGTAGCTAACAAAGTGAGACATGTAAGTAACGCATGCCTTTCATGCGGGGTGTGTAAGTAGCTTACAAACTGAGACATGTAAGTAACGTCTGCCTTTAATGGGGGGTGTGTAAGTAGCTAACAAACTGAGACATGTAAGTAACGTCTGCCTTTAATGCGGGGTGTGTAGGTAGCTAACAAACTGAGACATGTATGTAACGTGTGCCTTTGATGCAGGGTGTGTAAGTAGCTAACAAACTGAGACATGTAAGTAACGCATGCCTTTCATGTGGGGTGTGTAAGTAGCTAACAAACTGAGACATGTAAGTAACGCGTGCCTTTCATGTGGGGTGTGTAAGTAGCTAACAAACTGAGACATGTAAGTAACGTCTGCCTTTAATGCGGGGTGTGTAAGTAGCTAACAAAGTGAGACATGTAAGTAACGCGTGCCTTTAATGCGGGGTGGTGTGTTGGTAGCTAACAAACAGAGATGTAATTAACGTCTGCCTTTAATGCGGGGTGTGTAGGTAGCTAACAAACTGAGACATGTAAGTAACGTCTGCCTTTAATTCGGGGTGTGTAGGTAGCTAACAAACTGAGACATGTAAGTAACGCGTGCCTTTCATGCAGGGTGTGTAAGTAGCTAACAAACTGAGACATGTAAGTAACGTCTGCCTTTAATGCAGGGTGTGTAAGTAGCTAACAAACTGAGACATGTAAGTAACGCATGCCTTTCATGTGGGGTGTGTAAGTAGCTAACAAACTGAGACATGTAAGTAATGCGTGCCTTTCATGTGGGGTGTGTAAGTAGCTAACAAACTGAGACATGTAAGTAACGTCTGCCTTTAATGCGGGGTGTGTAAGTAGCTAACAAACTGAGACATGTAAGTAACACATGCCTTTAATGCGGGGTGTGTAAGTAGCTAACAAACTGAGACATGTAAGTAACACATGCCTTTAATGCGGGGTGTGTAAGTAGCTAACAAACTGAGACATGTAAGTAACGTCTGCCTTTAATGGGGGTGTGAAGTAGCTAACAAACTGAGACATGTAAGTAACACATGCCTTTAATGCGGGGTGTGTAAGTAGCTAACAAACTGAGACATGTAAGAAGTCTGCTTTAATGCGGGGTGTGTAAGTAGCTAACAAACTGAGACATGTAAGTAACACATGCCTTTAATGCGGGGTGTGTAGGTAGCTAACAAACTGAGACATGTAAGTAACACATGCCTTTAATGCGGGGTGTGTAAGTAGCTAACAAACTGAGACATGTAAGTAACGTCTGCCTTTAATGCGGGGTGTGTAAGTAGCTAACAAACTGAGACATGTAAGTAACACGTGCCTTTAATGCGGGGTGTGTAGGTAGCTAACAAACTGAGACATGTAAGTAACGCGTGCCTTTAATGCAGGGTGTGTAAGTAGATGACAAACTGAGACATGTAAGTAACGTGTGCCTTTAATGCGGGGTGTGTAAGTAGCTAACAAACTGAGACATGTAAGTAACACATGCCTTTAATGGGGGGGGGTGTGTAAGTAGCTAAGAAAGCCTGGGCAGAGTGACTGGGGTCATGTCTCAGGGGGACAGGTCCTGGGGGATGGTGACTGCATGTGCTGCTTAAAACCAGGCTGCATGCTCCCGGTAGGTGGTCGGCTGACGGTGTGTGTGTGTGGGGGGGGGGGGTGCTTGATACGGTGGTTGCTGATACACGGAACACCGACATACAGGTAGTCCTGTCACGTGCATTGTGCATGCAGCTATGTGTAATGCAGCTTCTAATTGAAGCTACATCCTTTAGTACATTCATCTTCAAATCTCCTTTTAGAACCTCTTACAAACCTTGGCCTCTTTTAGAGGTTTAGTGTAATTACAATGAGAAGTTTGGTACTGGGCCTGAATAGCAGTGCTCAGTTCGGGCATTAGAACAAGCGGAGTCTTCCTCGACAAATTACTATGGCAGTGTGCAGTTTTCCGAGATGCTTTTTTTACACTCTCTAATTACACTCTTTAATCAAATCTTTTACTGAAGGGAGAAAAGTTTTCACAGATGAAAAAGCGTCTTCAAAAAGAGCTCAGCTTGGAAGACGCTGACTTTGAGTCGGTAAGTAGTTATTGCCGAATGAGTTGGAGTGTCCGCCTCCCGTTCTGGTAGGTCGTGGGGTTTGAACTCGTGGGTTCAAACCTTGTCCGAGTCAAACCAATGACTTAAAAATTGATACCTAGCCTGGTACTTGGTATTACTAGGATAGAGCAAGGAGCAGTGGAATGAGGAAGACCAATTGTCTGCGATTGAAATTCCCCTGCTTAATCAACTAATGTACAAAGAAAAACAAAAAAGTAGCCATGTCTACTGTATCCCCGTGTTCACTGCCGGCAGGGATCCACAGTAGGTAGACGTTGTCAGCCAAATGTGCTTTAACAATTAGTGATAGCACCGTCAGAGGTACCAGCCAGGGTTATACTCTACCAACTGTCATCACTGAGTTGTGTTGCCTGTGTTGAGCTTAGTAAATAATATTGAATGTATTCACAAATAATTTCTGAGGTCTGGTAAATATCAAATTAAAAGCTTTAAAATTGTCAAAATAATTGAAATGATATGCCCCTGCATGATCTCCCAACTATGATAAACCTTCAAATGACAATGTTACCCCTGAATTGATTCAGATACAGTTTTATGAAGTGATCGAGAACAAGCCAAATCGACTGCCAGTAAAGGACTTCGTGATTACCGCAAAGTACTTCACGTGCCCTGAAGGTAAGCGTGTCATGGACGTGAGAGGGGTGTGCCCTCTGACGACGCCGAGTGCTTGGTGTGAGTCTGCTGGTCACTGTGTGGTGCGGGTCGGGTGGGGTCTTGTGGAAGTTTGTGCCAGCTGTTCATTCACAGCGGAGGTCACGCCTAATGCCAAGTCGCTATGTGCAGTCGCTAGTATTTGGAGGTGCACAAATTTGCTGGTTGGCAGTATGCTGCTCGACACTCAGTCGTCCCATGTCACACCGATGGCACAGTTCACACCAGTCTACACCAGTTCACACCTGCCATCAAACAGTCCACTCCCATCCAATGATTTCGGGAATACAAGAAAAACACTCATTATTTATCGGGCAAACAGAGGTAGAAATTGTGAAACCGATAGGTTTTTGTTAATTAAAAAAACTTTGTAAAACTTAACGTAATTTTTATTTCGCTAGAGAAACACAAGATGGCATTGTTTTTCCCAATGCACCTTTCTTTTTAAGAAATGTTTTCTTCTCTTGGTGGGTGTGTCTGAGAGAGGTTGTTTATTTATATGTGAGATTTTAAGTGTGTGTGATAGTAACAATCTAAGATTTATATTTGTGTCCAAGCCTTGCAGTGAGTGAGATTCACCTACCTGTTATAGAGACGCGGTGTTCCTTTTGTTCCCTAGTGGATGCTTCGGGCGACGCCGTGTGTACGAGGTGCCATGCACCGTACCTGCGCCTGCATCACCCTGACCCGCAGCCCGGCACTGTTACAGGTGGTGCCAGGTGCACGCACAGCGACGCCATCAGGATCTTCAATTGAATGTGGCAGTGTGACGTCACGTGGTGGCCCCAGGGTTGTGCACCGCACAGTGCCGCCATTAGGACCTTTAACTGAGTGTGGCAGTGGGGCGTCACACAGCACCACCAGGTGGGCAGGCTGCACAATGCTATCAGGATCTTTAACGGAGTGTGGCAGTGAGACGTCACATAGTATCACCAGGGTGTTGCACTGTGCAGTGCCCCCATCAGGACCTTTAACAGAGCGTGGAAGTGTGACGTCACATTATCACCAGGGTGGTGCACCATGCAGTACCGCCACCAGGACCTTTAATGGAGCATGGCAGTGTGACATGATGTAGTATCACCAGGGTGGTGCACCATGCAGTGCCCCCATCAGGACCTTGAGTGTGGCAGTGTGATGTCACGTAGTACCATGAGTTGCTGCCATCCGGATATATAGACAACACATCTCAGATATAATAGAGCCTTCAGCTTGAAGCTTAGTCTTATTTCAGAGTTCATTGTGTCATCTAAGTGTTCCTCTTTAAGATGTTACCGTTTAAGGTTCATGCAGAACACAGTGATGGTTTTTGTTATGTATTTACCGGGTACAGGAAACGTACGAGTACCCCGGAGTAGACGTGGGGATTGGGTGTCTTGAAACTTGAAAACTACAAAATGGTGTCGCCCACACTGATAAGGTGCTAAAACAGTGTTCATTGTGTGTCCCTGCTCTACGTCCGGGAAACGTCTATGGGCATCAGGACGGGATAGCATTCAAAAGTGGGGTGGGCTGGTAAATATCTTCTTCAATAAAATGTGTCCCATGTCTCTAGAAGAATAACAATTATCCGAAATGGATACATTAGTTAAAGTTTTATTGATTCAATTTATTCATTGTGATGTTGGGGGTGGGAGCATAAAATACCAGCTGACATTGGAATTTGTTAAACGGTTGTATAAGTGTGTGGTGTGTGTCGTATCCATGCGTGTCTATTGGTCGGCCATTTTGTGATCTGCTTCATTCCTCCCTCTCACACGCCATGTCAAGTGTACACAAGGGGAGACCTACTGTAGGGCAGTCAGTCGGGTGCAGGTTCGTGCAGTGGGGTGTAGCAGTCATTCCGGCATCACAATGTACGACTTGGCACTGCGTACTGGCTTTCTACCAGTAGTTGGGTTCATTTCTCTTTTGGAATTGTTTCTGAACATGCCTACATTCTCTTGGCAGTATTGTTAATTTAATTTAATTTTTTTAAACAACAAAAACTGCTTGTTCTACGTTTGGGTAAATTTCATTTTTATTAGGCTGTGTGGTGTTTATTCGGAATGAAAAAACAAATATAGGTTCACTACCAGGAGCTGAAGTGTATTTGATGCTTAATTTTTCTCTTTTAAAAACTGTTCAAGTTTAGCTTTGTGAGCAGGAGACTGGCAGGACACCTGGCTTTTGCCTTGTTGCCGTGCGCGGCGGGCCGACCTACTGCTGTATATTTGAACGTTCTGCGACTTTCACAACGCGCACTCAACACGTCTGGAGTTATATAACTGTTGAGCATCAAGACCGTAGACAGGAATAACTTTTATAACAATTTATTCTGTTTTTATATTTTTATAGTAAAAATATGTTGACAGCTTTCCTTAGACACAGGTAGTAGGAGAAAACCTGATTCTCGGTTTGTGTTAATGTACTTTCTTTATTACGCTACTTAAATACAATATCCAAGACAGAAAATAAGTTACGTACGACCATTACGTAATTACACCTGCTAACAATCTTCTGAGCGCTGTAGGTTCAAACATGTGTGACTTGACTGTAGCTACTCGCGTGGCACGGTTCAGCTTCACCCGCTCCTTGACACACAGAGATTATTGGTCACAGTCCTACCTAACTTTATTGGGATTTTGACAATACTCCACCTCTATCGGATTATGGAATTCGAGATGGTCACATAAAAAAGCCAGCAATCTCCCATTGCATACTGGGCGAGAATAGTGGCTACACTCTGGTGCAGATGAAACTTGTCTGTAAGTTGCCTAACCTGGTCCTTCCTTGTTGGTGGACTGACCCTCTGATCTACTTGAAGTCACATGATACTACCTGTCGTTCAGGGTTACCGGTCGGTGTGGTGACAAGGCTTACTTCTACATTGCAGTTTGGCACTGCCTAATGACACATCCGCTAGTATTATTTATTTGTGTATTCTGGAAGCGTGCATCAGGTTAAGGTTGGTATAAAAGAACTGGTCCTGCTTGCTGCCTGCTGACTTCCACTGGTCCGCACCTCACTTGACAAGGAGCGGGACATAGCTCAGGCGTTAACATGTCCACCTGTGAAGGTGTTGGTCATCCTATCGATCCTGCTCAGTGGACCCATTTGCAGTTTGGGCTATTTTCCGTCCACAACTGAATCATCAATGGATGTAGTATGTGCTATACAGTCTGTGGGAAAGTGCATATAAAAGACTCCTTGCTGCTTATTGGAAAGAGTAGCATATGTGGTGGCAACAGGTTTCCTCCAGAGAAATATGTCAGAATGATGATGTTTGATGTCCGATGATACGAAAATCAATGTGCTCTAGATAAATAAAACAAGCCTAACTTTTTCAGGATTGCCACTCGGCTCCCTTCATACCTATATCCCAGACTTGTCGATATGGCACAATAAAAACTAATGGAAGCTAATTACATGGTTTGTGTTTCTTACTTTGTGTTTTGGAGCTGACATGACTACTCACAAGTTACAGGAAGTCGGGGTGTTCTGAGACTGGAGTGGATCCGTGCGTTTGTCCCTTGGGCCATATTCGATGAGCGCAACTCGGGTCATCAGAGTTGATAGAATTTAAAATCGAACACCGCGAGTGGAGGTGCCGTGTGCAAAAAGTCCTGACCCCAGTAACCCACCTCTTGGCTGAGGTTGGCTAGGAGTGATGACATCACAGTTGTGTTGGTACCGTCCTGTAGCAGTACAATTCAACTATGCAATCAAAAAAATACTTTAAATCCTATTTTGATGTAGTTATATTGGTTATTTAAAAGAACAAGTTTTGGATTAAGCCACCATTTTTTCCTCCTGGAGCGTAGTGAAGAGTGTTCGCTTATTCAACCTGAGTCTGTAGGATGTGCTCATGCGCCAAAAAGTAGCTTGGGTGACTCGAGTTGATTTTTTAATTTTTTATTGAGGCTGTATTTATTCTGT
>CM059202.1:18558417-18586460 GCA_030323885.1 Branchipolynoe longqiensis
AGTGTGGTAACAGTGTGGGTTGTAAGGTACAGGGTAGGTACAAGAGTGTGGTAACAGTGTGGGTTGTAGGGTACAGGGTAGGTACGTGACAGTGTTGTAACAGTGTGGGTTGTAGGGTACAGGGTAGGTATGTGACAGTGTGGTAACAGTGTGGGTTGTAGAGTACAGGGAAGGTACGTGACAGTGTTGTAGCAGTGTGGGTTGTAGGGTACAGGGTAGGTATGTGACAGTGTGGTAACAGTGTGGGTTGTAGTGTACAGGGTAGGTACGTGACAGTGTGGTAACAGTGTGGGTTGTAGGGTACAGGGTAGGTACGAGAGTGTGGTAACAGTGTGGGTTGTAGAGTACAGGGTAGGTACATGGGAGTGTGGTAACAGTGTGGGTTGTAGAGTACAGTGTAGGTACATGAGAGTGGTAACAGTGTGGTTTGTAGGGTACAGGGTAGGTACATGAGAGTGGTAACAGTGTGGGTTGTAGGGTACAGGGTAGGTACGTGAGAGTGTGGTAACAGTGTGGGTTGTAGGGTACAGGGTATGTACATGAGAGTGTTGTAACAGTGTGGGTTGTAGGGTACAGGGTAGGTACATGAGAGTGTGGTAACAGTGTGGGTTGTAGGGTGCAGGGTAGGTACATGAGAGTGTGGTAACAGTGTGGGTTGTAGGGTACAGGGTAGGTACGTGACAGTGTTGTAACAGTGTGGGTTGTAGAGTACAGGGTAGGTACGTGACAGTGTTGTAACAGTGTGGGTTGTAGAGTACAGGGTAGGTACGTGACAGTGTGGTAACAGTGTGGGTTGTAGAGTACAGGGTAGGTATGTGACAGTGTTGTAACAGTGTGGGTTGTAGAGTACAGGGTAGATACGTGACAGTGTGGTAACAGTGTGGGTTGTAGGGTACAGGGTAGGTATGTGACAGTGTTGTAACAGTGTGGGTTGTAGGGTACAGGGTAGGTACATGAGAGTGTGGTAACAGTGTGGGTTGTAGGGTACAGGGTAGGTACGTGACAGTGTTGTAACAGTGTGGGTTGTAGAGTACAGGGTAGATACGTGACAGTGTGGTAACAGTGTGGGTTGTAGAGTACAGGGTAGGTACGTGACAGTGTGGTAACAGTGTGGGTTGTGTTGTACAGGGTAGATACGTGACAGTGTGGTAACAGTGTGGGTTGTAGGGTACAGGGTAGGTACGAGAGTGTGGTAACAGTGTGGGTTGTAGGGTACAGGGTAGGTACATGAGATTGTGGTAACAGTGTGGGTTGTAGAGTACAGGGTAGGTACATGGGAGTGTGGTAACAGTGTGGGTTGTAGGGTACAGGGTAGGTACAAGAGTGTGGTAACAGTGTGGGTTGTAGGGTACAGGGTAGGTACATGAGAGTGGTAACAGTGTGGGTTGTAGGGTACAGGGTAGGTACATGAGAGTGTGGTAACAGTGTGGGTTGTAGGGTACAGGGTAGGTACATGAGAGTGTGGTAACAGTGTGGGTTGTAGAGTACAGGGTAGGTACATGAGAGTGTGGTAACAGTGTGGGTTGTAGAGTACAGGGTAGGTACATGAGAGTGGTAACAGTGTGGGTTGTAGGGTACAGGGTAGGTACATGAGAGTGGTAACAGTGTGGGTTGTAGGGTACAGGGTAGGTATGTGAGAGTGTGGTAACAGTGTGGGTTGTAGGGTACAGGGTACGTACATGAGAGTGTTGTAACAGTGTGGGTTGTAGGGTACAGGGTAGGTACATGAGAGTGTGGTAACAGTGTGGGTTGTAGGGTGCAGGGTAGGTACATGAGAGTGTGGTAACAGTGTGGGTTGTAGAGTACAGGGTAGGTACGTGACAGTGTTGTAACAGTGTGGGTTGTAGAGTACAGGGTAGGTACGTGACAGTGTTGTAACAGTGTGGGTTGTAGAGTACAGGGGAGGTACGTGACAGTGTGGTAACAGTGTGGGTTGTAGAGTACAGGGTAGGTATGTGACAGTGTTGTAACAGTGTGGGTTGTAGAGTACAGGGTAGATACGTGACAGTGTGGTAACAGTGTGGGTTGTAGGGTACAGGGTAGGTATGTGACAGTGTTGTAACAGTGTGGGTTGTAGGGTACAGGGTAGGTACATGAGAGTGTGGTAACAGTGTGGGTTGTAGAGTACAGGGTAGGTACGTGACAGTGTTGTAACAGTGTGGGTTGTAGAGTACAGGGTAGATACGTGACAGTGTGGTAACAGTGTGGGTTGTAGGGTACAGGGTAGGTACGTGGCAGTGTTGTAACAGTGTGGGTTGTAGAGTACAGGGTAGATACGTGACAGTGTGGTAACAGTGTGGGTTGTAGAGTACAGGGTAGGTACGTGACAGTGTGGTAACAGTGTGGGTTGTGTTGTACAGGGTAGATACGTGACAGTGTGGTAACAGTGTGGGTTGTAGGGTACAGGGTATGTACGAGAGTGGTAACAGTGTTGGTTGTAGGGTACAGGGTAGGTACATGAGATTGTGGTAACAGTGTGCGTTGTAGAGTACGGGGTAGGTACATGGGAGTGTGGTAACAGTGTGGGTTCTAGGGTACAGGGTAGGTACATGGGAGTGTGGTAACAGTGTGGGTTGTAGGGTACAGGGTAGGTACATGAGAGTGGTAACAGTGTGGGTTGTAGCGTACAGGGTAGGTACATGAGAGTGTGGTAACATTGTGGGTTGTAGGGTACAGGGTAGGTACATGAGAGTGTGGTAACAGTGTGGGTTGTAGAGTATGGGGTAGGTACGTGACAGTGTGGTAACAGTGTGGGTTGTAGTGTACAGGGTAGGTACGTGACAGTGTTGTAACAGTGTGGATTGTAGGGTACAGGGTAGGTACTTGAGAGTGTGGTAACAGTGTGGGTTGTAGTGTACAGGGTAGGTACATGACAGTTTTGTAACAGTGTGGGTTGTAGAGTACAGGGTAGGTACGTGACAGTGTTGTAACAGTGTGGGTTGTAGTGTACATGGTAGGTACATGAGAGTGTGGTAACAGTGTGCATTGTAGTGTACAGGGTAGGTATCTGAGAGTGTGGTAACACTGTGGGTTGTAGGGTACAGGGTAGGTACGTGGGAGTGTGACAGCCTTCTTTGATACAGAGGGCCGTGTTTCTCCTGTCTCGCTGCCGGCCGGGGGTTGGGGTTGTTTTTTGTGTGTTTTTTTATTGAGGCTGTATTTATGCTGTCCATAGCATATAAGCCCGGGTACCCAGGCTTGTTTTCAATGCTGACCAGCTGTAGTGTTGGTGTTATCTTATCACACAGTAGCTGCTGATAAAGGCCCTGTCACACTACGACGTTTCTCACCAACGCGCTTCGACGCGTGCCGACGGGTCTGGTTTTTGTTCAAAACGTCGGTACACGTCCGGTACGTTGCCGGCGCGTTGCCGGCGCGTTACCGGCGCGTTACCGGCGCGTCGGTACATAGCAACGTGTGAATGGAAACGTCGGCGCGCGTCGGTGCGCGGCGCGGCGCGTCGAGGTTTTGTGCATGCACAAAACTTTGGACGCGCGGCGACGCGCGCCAACGGGTTGGAGGGCGCGTTACGGACGCGTTAGCAACACGTCGACACGCGTTAGCGGCGCGCCGGCAGAACGCTGGTAGACCGTTGATCAACGCCAGTTAACGTTGGCTTTTTTTCCCCCAAAATGTGACCGTTCCGTCGGCGCGTCCGTAACGTCCCATCGACGGGTAGTGGGCGCGCTATTGGCGTTGCTCCAGCGTATCTCGGCGCGTTGGACGTGTTGCGGGCGTGCCTGGACGCGTTGGCCGCGCAGTGTCGACGCGCTGCGGGCGCGTCCTAACGTGTTGCTGGCGGGTATGTACGCGTTGACACGGTACTAACGCGCCGTCAACGCGCCGTCAACGCGCCGACAGCGCGCCGACAACGCGCCGACAACGCGCCGACAACGCGCCGATGGCACGCTGGGAACCCGCTGGTGGGACGTTGACATGTTGTTCTGCGCGCGTCGAAACGCGTTGGCCGCGCGCTTGTAGCACGCTACTAACACGCTGCGCCGCGTCAAACTTTCTCCCAAAGCGCCGAAAAGTTCGACGTTTCTCGACGGGTTGCAAATATTTTGCGCGTTGCCGGCGCGCCGGCGGAAGCGTCGTAGTGTGACAGGGCCTTAAGGTATTTGATTGCCGGCATTTCAGTAGCAGATAGATAGGTGGTTGCCTATGTTAGTTTTTTAAAATTTTCTTTGCATATATGTGTTTCAGTTTTTCTACTTTTACTACTAGACTAGCCTCCTCCTATTTACATATCATAGGCTTGTACGTAGCTGTGTGGTGTGCTATCTGGCTACTTTTGGCATGGTAACATTCCACTGGTGGGCCGTGACATATCACATGCCCCTTTGCAGTGCAGCTTAGTGGGGGTTTCCTAGCCTTATAGACAGATATGCTTTGTACGTTTTTAGATCAGGAATTTGTCGTTCCTTTACTGTTTGGGCATTCCACACCTTGGCAGCCATTTCCAGGGTGCTTCTCTCATGAGCTTTTATTTGGCTTCTGGTCTGCTTTAGTAGTGGTGCATTGTTTGCTCTGGTAGCCCTTTGTGGTTTTGTTAGGAGTTTATTGTTTTGACTATAGTTATATGCTAATGTTTTCAAATGAATTATTCTCCTATTTTCTAGTAATTTTACTTTGGTTCTTTTGTGTCTGTCATAAGCTGTGTTTACACGGGGAATTGTGAAACGTTCTAGACAAGGCGATTTATATGAAGCGTTTTAGAGACCCGTTTACATGGACAGAGTTTTGAAAGTGTTTTGTCGCCGGGAACAAGCAGCCTTAGTTCTGCCTGTAGCCGGCGAGCACTGCTATTTGTTTACTTTACCCTCGTCGATTCGACGCCGATGTAGCTGCTACGTTAATATCGCTTGGAATTTAAGGTTAATTTAATTAAATTTCATTATTTGAGGATGTAATTCTGTTAAATATGATCGCATTTAATAGATTTCAGCCTAATTGGGCCCTAACACTGTCGGGTACAAGCGATTAGTTACTGCTCCCCCTGTTGCTGGCAAGCCCTACTATTTTATACTATCGCCGCCCGGGAACCAGCTGAATCGCTTCAAATAAACCACCTCCCGAGGTGGTATAGATGTACCATTTCATATGAATCGATTCAGCCCTAAAACGCCACAGAGGTGCGTCTACACGGCAAATGTGAGTCGATCTAGGCAAGGCGTTTTATATGTGGCGTTTTAAATCGCCCGTGTAAACAGGGCTATAGGTGGGGTGCAGCTTGTCTATTCTGAGACAGATTTTTAGGGCTCTGTTCTGCAGTATTGCAGTTTTTTTTAGAAGTTCTTTTTTCGCACCCAAGTAGTTTACATCTCAATAGTCAAAATAGGGGAGCACCATGCCTTTGAAGATTTTTATTGACATTTCTTGTGTCATGTAGTCTCTTAGCTTTGCAAATAGCCACAGTTTGTGGTTTACCTTTTGGGTAATTTTGTTTATACATCGGTTGTAGTTTAGTTGGCTGTCCAACTCAAGGCCTAGGTATTTGTAATGGTCTACATTTTGTAATGTCTGGTTTCCTAGCGTACAGTGTAGTTTTCTTTCTGGCATTTGTTTATGCGAGAAGAGAACTGTTTTTGATTTGCTTGTGTTGATGGTTATTTTGTTGGACTAACGCCACTCATTTAGTTTTAGTAGGAGCTTATTTAGTTTAGTTATTACCTCCTCTTCTGTGGTGCCTTTACATATATGACTGTGTCATCTGCATATAGTTGGAGGCATTCGGTTTGCAATCATTTTTCAAGATCATTTATGTAGATTATAAAGAGCAGTGGCCCTAAAACTGACCCTTGGGGTATGCCACATGTGACAGGTTGGTTGTCTGATAGTGTATTGTTTATTTTTGTTTTCTGTTGCCTGTTGTTCAGGTAGCATTTTATCCAGTCCATAGTGTTGGATTTTATGCCCATGGTTTTTAGTTTTTCCAGTAGTATGTTATGGTCCACTGTATTGAATGCTTTGCTGAAGTCAATGAAGGCTGCTCCAACTAATTGTTTTTGGTTCATTAATGCAAGTATGTCATCTGTTAGGTTAGCTATTGTTTTTGATGTGGAGTGCAGTTTCCTGAAGCCCCCTTGTCTTTTGTTTAGTATATCAGTTTTTTTCAGGTGTTCATGTATGTGTCTATGTCACACTTTTTCAATGAGCTTACCTGGGGTTTGAGGAATTGATATTGGCCTGTAGTTTCCCATGTTTTGTTTGTCTCCATTTTTGTGAATGGGGGTGATGGTTGACACACACAACCCTCACACACAACCCTCACACACCACCCTCACACACAACCCTCACACACAACCCTCACACACAACCCTCACACACAACCCTCACACACAACCCACCCACAACAACCCACCCACAACAACCCACCCACAACAACCACACACACCCCCTACCCACAACAACCACCCACACAACTACCCAAATAACCCAGACACCACCCTCACACACCATCCTCACACACCACCCTCACACACCACCCTCACACACCATCCTCACATACCACCCTCATGCACAACCCTGACACACCACCCTCATCCAACAACCACCCACACACCACCCTCATACACAACCCTCACAGCATACACCACCCTCACACACCACCATCTCACACCACCTTCACACACCACCCTCACACACCATCCTCACACACCACCCTCACACACCATCCTCACACACAACCCTCACACACAACCCTCACCCAACAACCACCCACACACAACCCACACACCACCCTCACACACCAGACACACCACCCTTATACACCACCATCACACACCACCCTCACACACCATCCTCACACACCACCCTCATACACAACCCTCACACACCATACACACCACCATCACACGCCATACACACCACCCTCACACACCACCCTCACACACCACCCTCACACACCACACCCATACACAACCCTCACACACCACCCTCATGCACAACCCTCACACCCCCTCATACACAACCCTCACACACCACCCTCACACACCACCCTCATACACAACCCTCATACACAACCCTCACACACCACCCTCATGCAAAACCCTCACACACCACCCTCACACACCATCCTCATGTAAATAAAATAGGCTAGTATAGAATTAAGTAGAAAAAAGCGGAAAACTCTTCCCAAGAAAACCCCAAAACACTAACATAGAACCTTAAGAAAACAACTAACATGGTAATAGGAATAGAACAAAAATACAATGCCAAGAGGGCCCAAAAAAAACTAACATAGGCTACTAAACGTATACTATCTATCTGCTACTGAAATGCAGACAATCAAATAACTTATCAGCAGCTACTGTTTGGTAAGACAACACCAACACTACAGCTGGCCAGCATTGAAAACAAGCCTGGGTACCCAGGCTTACACGCTATGGACAGAATAAATACAGCCTCAATTAAAAAAAAAAACAAAAAAAAAACACCATCCTCACACACCATCCTTACACACCATCCTTACACATCACCCTCACACACAACCCTCCCCAACCCTCACATACAACCCTCACACACCACCCTCACACACAACCGACCCACACACCACCCACCCACCACCCACACAACCCTCCCTTCCTGCTTTCCCTTCTCGCCTCCTGCTCGCCTCCCACGTGAAATTGCTTTGTATGTAGGATAGTTATCGATGCACTCATTACAAATACTGGAACTTGAGCTGTGTGTGAATGTGTGTGTGAGTATGTGTGACCATGCTCACAACCACGTGTGCGCGTGTGTGTGTGACTGTGTGCTTGTGTGTGAGTGTGTGTGTGACCATGCTCACAAGCATGTGTGTGTGAATGTGTGTGCGTGTGTGTGTGACAACGCTCACAAGCATGTGTGTGTGTATGAGTGTGTATGTGTATGAGTGTGTGTGTGTCCTCTTATACATTCTTAGTCTTACACACTCACACACACACTCACACAACTCACACATGCACACACACTCATACTCACACACAAACTCATTCACAAACTCATACACACACACTCACACACGCACACACACACTCACACACATGCTCACACACACACTCACACACACACTCACACACACACTCACACACACTCACACACACACACACTGACACCCTCACACGGGCACACACGCACACTCACACACACACTCACACACTCACACACACATAGTCTAGCGCCCCCCCCCCCCCACCAGTCTGTCAATGCCTACTTTCGACATTTCCTTCTCTTTTAATTCCAACATGACTACGGTTGTTGCTGTGCGCCACCTTCACTGGGGGTGCAGTGGTTACTTCAGGTTGACTGAGCAGCCAGGGCCTATATGTATGTGCCAATTTTTAACCGTACGAGGGTTAAAGGCTGGTCCCGGGTTATCTAACCCCGGGGTTCCAAATGTGTCAGGAGGGATGTATGTGACCGAAATGCGCCCGAGTTAGCTAGCGTTTCAGTTATTTATGCATTTGGGGAACCCCTGTGTGGGTATTTACATTCGGCGATTCGAAAATATTAATATCACCGCCGTTACGGCATCAGCGTTAATCTCGCTTCGATTTTAGGGTTAATTTAATGAAATTTCACGATTTGACTATGTAACTTTGTTAAATATGATCGCATTGAATAGATTTGGCCATAATCGGCGCCTAAGCCCACCTTTAACCCTCCTTTCGCATGGGGTTAGTGCAGGTGACTTTACGCTCGCCGAGTTAGTTTAAATCGGACACATACATACACAGTTTTCACCGCTAACCCGGGAAATCCGCACGACGCAGGGTTATGACCGCTAACCTGGGCTCATATATATGGGCCCAGGGCCCATATGTATGAGCCAATTTTTAACCGGACCGGGGTTAAAGGCGCGTGCCGGGTTAGCTAACCCCGGGGTTCCAAATGTGTCAAGAGGGATGTATGTGACCAAAGCGCAGCTTAGTTAACTAACCGATGCGCTATTTATAGATTTGGGAAATCCCTCTGCATTTGTAGCCATATATTAGGCTCAAATATATTAAATGCTATCATATTTAACAGAATTACATACGCAATAAGTGGAATTTTATCAATTTAACCCTAAATTCGAAGCGTTATTAAGGCTACCGCCGCATTGGCGGCGATATTAATATTAATATTTTCGAATCGACGAACGTAAAGTAAACAAATCGCCACCGCATCGATGTCGCTTTCGATACTGGCGGCGGCGGCGGTTTGTTTACTGTACATTCGTCGATTCGAAAATATAACTATTAATATCGCCGCCAATGTGGCGGTAGCCTTAATAACGCTTCGAATTTAGGGTTAAATTGATAAAATTTCACTTATTGCGTATGTAATTCTGTTAAATATGGTCGCATTGAATAGATTTGGGCATAATCGGTGCCTAACCCCACCTTTATCCCTGGTTTCGCTTGGGGTTAGTTGCAGGCGAGTTAGTTTAACCCCGACACATACATACGCAGTTTTTTCCGCTAACCCGGGAAATCCACACCACGCAGGGTTACGACCGCTAAACCGGACACATACATATGGGCCCAGGGGCCAAATGTAAGAGCCACAATTTATCGGCTGCGGAGTTAAGGGGGTTATCTATTGTCGGCGTTAATATATGTGTCACGGGGGATGTATTAGTCCAAAGCACGCGTGGGTTAGCTAACGTTTCAGTTATTTATGGATTTGGGAAATCCCTCTGCGTTTGTAGCCATATATTAGGCTCAAATCTATTCAATGCGACCATATTTAACAGCATTACATACTCAAATCGTGAAATTTCATTAAATTAACCCTAAATTTGAAGCGTTATTAAGGCTACCGCCGCATTGGCGGCGATATTAATAGTTATATTTTCGAATCGACGAATGTAATGTAAACAAATCGCCGCAACCGCCGCATCGACGTCGCGTTCCATACTGGCGGCGCCAGCGGTTTGTTTACTGTACCTTCGTCGATTCGAAAATATAACTATTAATATCGCCGCCAATGCGGCGGTAGCCTTAATAACGCTTCGGATTTAAGGTTAATTTAATGAAATTTCACGATATTGAGTATGTAATTCTGTTAAATATGGTCGCATGGAATAGATTTGGCCCGAATCGGTCCCTAACCTGCATGTTAACCCAGGCTCAACTTGGGGTTAGTGATGGCGACGTTAACCCTCGAGGCGGTAGCCTAACCCGCCCTCATACATTGACACTTTGGCCTCTAACCCGGGAAATCCGCACCACGCGTGGGTTACGAGCCCTAACCCGCCCTCATATATTTGGCCCCAGGTGGTCACCTAACCTGTGAAACGTGACGTGACGTGTTAGCACGGCGTCCGTCAGGTGGCGCTGACACACAGTGTTTGTTTAGTTTTGTTGTTGGTCTGTTTCGTGTTCATTGTGTAGAATCCTGCCAGCTTACGAGGCAAATGCCTAAGGATCTTTTATTTGTAATGGTTCAGGTGATATGGTAAGGTCTCCAATGCCTCTAAATATACAGGCACCACTATGTACTTATTGCGTGTGTGTGTGTGTTGGGGGGGGGGCCATAATGCACAGTATGTGTGTGGGTGGAAGGTATAGAACCAGCCGACACACAGACTGGCCCCAACACAAACCCACCGACACACAAACCGGCCCCAGCACTAACCAGCCGACACACAATCCGGCCCCAGCACTAACCAGCCGACATACAGACAGCCCCAGCACTAACCAGCTGACACACATACCGGCCCCAGCACTAACCATCCGACACATATACCAGCCCCAACACAAACCAGCCAACACACAGACCGGCCCCAGCACTAACCAGCTGACACACAGACCGACCCCAGCACTAACCAGCCGACACACATACCAGCCCCAGCACTAACCAGGCAACACACATACCGCCCCAGCACTAACCAACCGACACACAAACCGGCCACAACACAAACCAGCTGACACACAGACTGGCCCCAGCACAAACCAGCTGACACACAGACCGGCCCCAGCACTAACCAGCTGACACACAGACCGGCCCCAGCACTAAACAACCGACACACAGACCTGCCCCAGCACTAATCAGCTGATACACAGACCTGCCCCAGCACTAATCAGCTGATACACAGACCTGCCCCAGCACTAACCAGCTGACACACTGAGATTTTAAACCGCCACACCTGCACTAACCAGCCGTGTCGCATTGAGCATTGTCAGCCGAGGCCGGGCGGCCACAGAAGGGGAACGTGAGAAGCAGTTCACCGGGGCGTGATGAGATCACAGGCCGGGCGGGCCGGCAGCAAGCCCGCCGGCACAAAGCTCGCCGGCACCCGGCACAAAGCCCTCCGGAACCCGGTCCCAAGCCCACTGGCACCAAGGCCGCAGCGGCCCGTCACAAAGCCCGCACCCGGCACCAAGCCCGCCGGCACCCGGCACCAAGCCCGCCGGCACCCGGCACCAAGCCCGCCGGCACCCAGCCCGCCTGCACCCGGCACCCAGCCCGCCGGCACCCGGCACAAAGCCCGCCGGCACCCGGCACCCAGCCCGCCGGCACCCGGCACCCAGCCCGCCGGCACCCGGCACCAAGCCCGCCGGCACCCGGCACCCATCCCGCCGGCACCCGGCACAAAGCCCGCCGGCACCTGGCACCCAGCCCGCCGGCACCCGGCACCCAGCCCGCCGGCACCCGGCACCCAGCCCGCCGGCACCCGGCACAAAGCCCGCCGGCATTCGGCACAAAGCCCGCCGGCACCTGGCACAAAGCCCGCCGGCACCCGGCACAAAGCCCGCGGGAAGTCGGTGAGGTCCGGTGTGGGTGGACTGGAAGCTCACCGCCTAATTCAAAGGGCGCGGGGTTTCTCCTAGCAACATCTGAGGTCATATCAGGGCAGGTGCTTGCTAACTTGTGACAGTTCATGCCTATGATGACTTTATACTAGTGCTGCCCCATTGCGAGGCCGACTGGGCCACTGACGATATCCTTCTGAGTCATATTATCCTGATACTGAGAAACCAATCATTACCTTACCCTATTAATGCCAGGCGTCAGACGTGGTAGTTTTAAGTATCAATTTTGTATGTCATTGGTTTGACTCGGCGGATGTTCGAACCCACGAAAGTCTCGAAGCCAGCGAAAGTTGTCAGTGGTTCATCATCATGTCTGGTGTTTAGATATCAGAAGGCTTTCAGAACAAGATCATTGGTCATTGATTCTGGTAGTCATGGTCCCAGCGGCCTGGTCTCTCAGTGAGGCAGCCCTATAAAGTCACTATGAGTGCGCACTATAATAAGTTAGTACCCATCCTGGTATGACCGTAGATGTTTCCAGGATGTAAAACCCCAACAAACATTGATTCTGGTTTTCACACGGCGGGCTGAGCGTTAGTCATGCGACTGTGACCCGGCCGTGACCCCAGCGGTCTGCGCGACACGGTTGGGTGGTGGTAGAACTGGTAGCGGGTGTAGACAGTTGATCCCACACTAACTAGTGCATTGTTGCTGGCAGCTTGATGCTCGGCATTACTAGGAAGCGGCAATGAGGGCTTTGTCTAGGACCAAGACGAGGTGGCCGAATCGCATGCTGGGTACACGGTACCGCAGTAGGACAGCACTATTAAATCAGCACGAGTGCGCACTTGTACACTGCCACAAATCAGTGAGCGTCCGTCCTGACATGATGTTAGATGTTGCTGGAACGTAAAACCTCAAACAATCAACTCTTAGGCCAAAGCCGTGTGCATCACCATCATCATCGCCACCATCATCATCCTCCCCCAAACGAACCAAGTGAAGTGATGGTTGCTAGTGTGACGCTTATAGAACAGCACCATGTCATCACGCACTCACACAGACGTGTCATCCTATCGCTCCTGGTCAGTGGACCCATTTGCACTTTGGGTTATTTTCCGTTCCAACCAGTGGTCCACAACTGGTTCATCAAAGGCTGTGATATGTGCTGTCCTGTCTGTGGGAAAGTGTACATACAAGACCCCTTGCTCCCTTTTGGAAAGAGTAACCCATGTGGTGGCAGCAGGTTTCCTCCAAAGAAATTGGTCAGAATGACCATTTGTTTGATGTCCAATAGCCAACGATAAAAATCAATGTGCTCTAGAGGCGTCATTAAATAACTTTCCACAGACACTCAGATAGTCACATACACTCACACACTCACATAATCACATACAATCACACACAAACACACACATACACACACGCTCGCACACTCACATGTACTCACACACACACTTATATACACACTCACATACTCACACGCCATCACTACCGCACACTCATAGACCTTAGATGTTACCAGGACGTAAAGCGTTATTAACAAGCAACCAACCAACCATATACACACATGCACATTCACATATACTCACATTCTTTACATGCGCACTCCCACACAAACACACATATGCACATTCACATATACTCACATTCTTTACACGCGCACTCCCACACAAACACACATGCACATTCACATATACTCACATGCTTTACATGCGCACTCCCACACAAACACACATATGCACAATCACATATACTCACATTCTTTACACGCGCACTCCCACACAAACACACATATGCACATTCACATATACTCACATTCTTTACATGCGCACTCCCACACAAACACACATATGCACATTCACATATACTCACATTCTTTACATGCACACTCCCACACAAACACACATATGCACATACTCACATTCTCTACATGCGCACTCCCACACAAACAAACATATGCACATTCACATATACTCACATTCATTACAGACCACATTTAGACCCGTACCACCCTTACAGACCACATTTAGACCTGTACCACCCTGACAGACCACCTTTACACCTGTACCACCCTTACAGACCACCTTTACACCCGTACCAACCTTATAGAACACCTTTATACCCATACCACCATTACTGACCACCTTTACAACCGTACCACCCTTACAGACCACCTTTACTCCCATACCACTCGAACAGACCACCTTTACACCCATACCAACCTTATAGACCAGCTTTACACCCATACCCCCTACAGACCACCTTTACTCCCATACCACCTTTACCCCCGTACCAACTTTATAGACCACTTTACACCCTTACCCCCCTACAGACCACCTTTACTCCCATACAACCATTACAGACCACCTTTACACCCATACCACCATTACAGACCACCTTTACACCCATACCCCCCTACAGACCACCTTTACTCCCATACCACCTTTACCCCCGTACCAACCTTATAGACCACTTTACACCCTTACCCCCCTACAGACCACCTTTACTCCCATACAACCCTTACAGACCACCTTTATACCCGTACCACCCTTACAGACCACCTTTACACCCATACCACCCTTACATACCACCTTTACACCCGTACCACCATTACAGACCACCTTTACCCCCATACCACCCTAACAGACCACCTTTACACCCTGTACCACCCCTACAGACCACCTTACACCCATACCACCCTTACAGACCACCTTACACCCGTACCACCCTAACAGACCACCTTACACCCGTACTACCCTTACAGACCACCTTACACCAGTACCAACCTTACAGACCACCTTACACATGTACCACCCTTACAGACCACTGTTACACCTGTACCACCGTTACAGACCACCTTACACCCGTACCACCCTTACAGACCACTGTTACACCTGTACCACCGTTACAGACCACCTTTACATCCATACCACCCACACAGACCACTTTTATACCCGTACCATCATTACAGACCACCTTTACCCCCCGTACCACCCATACAGATCACCTTTTACCCATACCACCCTTACAGACCACTGTTACACCTGTACCACCCTTACATACCACCTTACACCCGTACCACCCTTACAGACCAATGTTACACCTGTACCAACCTTACAGACCACCTTACACGCATACCACCCTTACAGACCACTGTTACACCTGTACCACCCTTACAGACCACCTTACACCCGTACCACCCTTACAGACCACTGTTACACCTGTACCACCGTTACATACCACCTTTACATCCATACCGCCCACACAGACCACTTTTATACCCATACCATCATTACAGACCACCTTTACCCCCCGTACCACCCTTACAGATCACCTTACACCTGTACCACCCTTACAGACCACTGTTACACCTGTACCACCCTTACAGACCACCTTACACCCGTACCACCCTTACAGACCACTGTTACACCTGTACCACCCTTACAGACCACCTGTACACCCATACCACTCTCACAGACCACCTTTACACCCACACCACCCTTATAGACCACCTTTACACCTGTACCACCCTTACAGACCACCTTTACACCCGTACCACCCTCACAGACCACCTTTACCCCCGTACCACCCTTATAGACCACCTTTACACCAGTACCAACCTTACAGACCACCTCACACCCGTACCATCCTTACAGACCACCTGTACACCAGTACCACCCATACAGACCACCTTTACATCCGTACCACCCACACAGACCACATTTATACCCGTACCATAATTACAGACCACCTTTACACCCGTACCACCCTTACAGACCACCTTTACACCCGTACCACCCTTACATACCACCTTTACACCCGTACCACCCATACATACCACCTTTACACCCGTACCACCCTTACAGACCACCTTTACACCCGTACCACCCTTACATACCAACTTTACACCCGTACCACCCTTACAGACCACCTTTACACCCGTACCACCCTTACAGACACCTTTACACCCGTACCACCCTTATAGACCACCTTTACACCAGTACCAACCTTACAGACCATCTTTACACCCGTACCACCCTTACAGACCACCGTTACACCCGTACAACCCTTACAGACCACCGTTACACCCGTACCACCCTTACAGACCATCCTCCCACACTGCTTCGCGCCAAACAAACACTAAGTGAAACTGTGACACCTTCCAAGGAGCCCCAGCCTCCTGACCAGTTATTTTGATAGCAGACGACACAAGCTCAGCGCACACGACACAACAACAGTGGTGCCCTGTATGCGGGATGCAGCTGAACCAACAGATAGACACTCCATTGTGACGCGTCGGCCGGCGGTGGTCACGTGATACAAAGGGACGCTGTCCGCGCATCGTCACCAATTACAACACGGGCACCGCCTCGGACCGCGACTAAGGGGCTGTATTTAGCAGTGTGCAACAACATTGGCATTAATCGCTGCTGTCTTTGTGAAGACAGAGGAGACATACATATATATATATATGTGCTATATAATTCATTGTGTGAATATAAATAATATGAACCCTCAGGAACTCAACTTGCCACTACAGTATAACCCCGTTAAACCAAACTTGAAGGGACCCTAGAAATTTGTTTGGATTAACCGATCATTGGTTTAACCGAACTTTGGCTTCAACTTTGACTTGGCTTTAGCAAAAATGGTGGTGCATTATGAATTTAATATATATATATATATACAATGTATGTGGACACTTTGATTATAGTTTTTTTTAAATGTATAATCTCGTTAAACCACGCTCAGTTAAACCAAACAATCGGTTAATCCTAACTTTTTTCAGCGGCCTGGCAAAATACTACCATTTATCATGTAAAATAAAGTCTCAGATAACCTTATAACCACATGAAAGTTTGGTTTAACCATACCGGAAGTGGCCTGGGGCCCGACAATTTTGTTTGGATTAACCAATACTTTGGATTAGCTGACTTTGGTTTAACAAACCTTTTTATATGATAAATGATAGTATTTTGCCGGGCTGCCGAAAAAAGTTAGGGTTTACCAATCGTTTGGTTTAACCGAGCTTGGTTTAATTGGGTTGTACTGTATTTGGTATACGGCTGTTTCAAAGGGGTCCAAGCACATCTAGTTCACTGCACTTGCCACATCCTGGTTCTGTGCACAGGGATGTCTCTGTCTCTCCCTGCCTCTCACTCTGCCTCTCCCTGCTTCTCTGCCTCTGCCTCTCTCTCTGCTTCTCTATATCTCTGTGCTGGTGGCAAGCTCTCTCTCTGCCCCTCTCCCTGCCTCTGTCTCTCTATCTCTGTGTTGGTGACGCTCTCTCTTTGCCTCTCTGTCTTCCTCTCTCTATCTCTGCTGGTGATACTCTCTCTGCCTCTCTCTACCTCTCTGTCTGCCTCTGTATCTCTGTGCTGGTGACAAGCTCTCTCGCTGCCTCTCTCTGCCACTCTCTTTCTCTCTCTGCCTTCCTCTGCCTCTCGCTGCCTCTCTCTCTGCCTCGCTCTCTGCCTCTGTCTGCCCCTGTATCTCTGCTGGTGACAAACTCTCTCTCTGCCTCTCGCTCTGCCTCTCTCTACCCCTATATCTCTGCTGGTGACAAATTCCCTCTCTGCCTCTGTCTGCCCCTGTATCTCTACTGGTGACAAACTCTCTCTCTGCCTCTCTGTCTGCCTCTGTCTGCCCCTGTATCTCTGCTGGTGACAAACTCTCTCTCTGCCTCTGTCTGCCTCTGTCTGCCCCTGTATCTCTACTGGTGACAAACTCTCTCTGTGCCGCTGTCTGCCCCTGTATCTCTGCTGGTGACAAACTCTGTCTGCCTCTGTCTGCCTCTGTCTGCCCCTGTATCTCTGGCGGTGACAAACTCTCTCTCTGCCTCTGTCTGCCCCTGTATCTCTGCTGGTGACAAACTCTCTCTCAGCCTCTCTCTGCCACTGTCTGCCCCTGTATCTCTGCTGGTGACAAACTCTCTCTCTGCCACTCTCTGCTTCTCTACCGCTCTCTGCTCCTCTCTGGGCAGTGTGGGGCTCCTGGAGGTGGTCGAGCAGCCTGGCTACCTAAGCCAATGCTCGGTATTACTACTACTACTACTGTTGTACTAAAAGTAATAGGAGAGGGCAAGGACTGGTTTGCTCAGTGTCATGATAACGTCAGTGGGAGATCGATCATTGTGCCGGTGGAATGGTGTCTATGTCGGGCAACACTATAAGGTCGCCATGAGCGTGCACTGCCGCAAATAAATGCTCTTCTTGATCTGACCTTAGATATTGGTCGGGCGTAAACACCCAATAAAACAAACGACATTCGTCGTTGCATTAGTGAAAATACTGCCATTAATACAGTAATAGCCCTGTCACATTTCGAAGCATCGCGCAAACGTGCGCCGACATAGGTGATTTTTGGCTGCTATGCCGGGATATGTCGTAATGCATTATGTGTTCATTAGGCGCCCGTTGGTATACATTGACGTTCGTCGTGATACGGCATCATTTGTCAAGGGGCCGGCAAAGTGTTGTGCATGCGCAAAACTTTCGATGTATGACAACACATGGGTGTTACATCAGCCGTACATTATGTGTATGTGAGGCGTACGTCAATGTACGTTGGACAAACATTGTTCAATATGTTGCATTACGTTGACCTACGTTAGTTGGACGGAAAGGCAGTGGAAATGTACAATCCGCGTATTGATAACGGACTGACAATGTATGGATAACATATCTCTAACATACGTTTTGCGTTTCTCCACCGTGTCTTGATGTATGTGACATATGAGGGATAGTTCTTGCGATCAAATTATGTATATAACATTCACCGGCGTTCTGCGAATGTACCGTGAACATAATTCGAGAGTTTTTCACCAGGAGGCACGTTAGCCATACGGTAGTCATACGTTATGTATATGGTATGTATACATCCAACTTTGCCCCACGCACCGAAAAGTTTAGCGCATCTCGACATAAAAAAAGTGATTTAACCTTTGGCCACGCGCTTGCGTGATGCGTCATAATGTGACAGGGCCATGAGCAAACTGTCTCAGGAAGCGAAGAAATGGCCGAGCTGATATGTTGGCAGAAATAGCATGAGGCTAAACCCTCACACATCTACTTCGGGTAAATACGGGGCGGGGCATATGGCGATGGGGGCGGTGTGGGGTGGGAGTTATACATGCTTCAGGATGTGTACTTTACAAGTGGGCCTGGCGAAACAAGGATTGACAATAGCCGGGGGCGTGATTTTAGACCCTAATTGACAGTCACTGTTGGACATAGGCGAGCATCTCAGTGCGAGGTGCAGTGAGTACTGACAGCGCTTTCTGACAGTTCTGCTGCCCTGCACCAGGACCGTGCTTAGCCATAACTACCCCCTACAGTCCTCCAGCAGCCTGTACTCGCATCCAGAGCCGTGTTTACACGGGGAATTGTGAAACGATCTAGACAAAGTGATTTATATGAAGCGTTTTAGAGGGGCGTTTACACGGACGGAGTTTGAAAGTGTGTCGGCGCCGGGAACCAGCAGCCTTAGTGGGGAGTCTGTAGCCAGCGAGCACTGCTATTTGTTTAGTTTACACTTGTCGATTCGACATTAAAATAGCTGCTACGTTAATATCACTTGGAATTTAGGGTTAATTTAATAAATTTCATTATTTGAGTATGTAATTCTGTTAAATATGATCGCATTCAATAGATTTCGGCCTAATCGGTCCCTAACACTGCTGGGCACCAGCGATTAGTTACAGCTGAGCCTGTAGCCGGCGAGCACCACTATTTTACACTATTGCCGCCCGGGAACCAGCTGAATTGCTTCATCTATACTACCTCACGAGGTGGTTTACATGTACCGATTTATATGAATCGATTCAGCCCTAAAACGCCTCAGAGTCGCATTTACACGGCAAATGTGAGTCGATCTAGGCAAGTCGTTTTATATGAGGCGTTTTAAATCGCCCGTGTAAACAGGGCTCAGTACACTACTTTGCCTCATGCTCATATTGGATTTGTCTCATAGCCACATTGTCTCATAGCCACATTGTCTCATAGCCATGTTGTCTCATAGCTGCGTTGTCTCATAGCTGTGTTGTCTCATAGCTGCATTGTCTCATAGCTGCAACGTCTCATAGCCGCATTGTCTCATAGCCATGTTGTCTCATAGCTGTGTTGTCTCATAGCTGCATTGTCTCATAGCCATGTTGCATCATAGCTGCATTGTCTCATAGTGGCTTTGTCTCATAGTGGTGTTGTCTCATAGTGGTGTTGTCTCATAGCCGTGTTGTCTGATAGTGGCATTGTCTCATAGCGGCCATTGTCTCATAGCTGTATTGCCTCATAGCTGCATTGTCTCATAGTGGCTTTGTCTCATAGAGGCTTTGTCTCATAGAGGCTTTTTCTCATAGCGGCATTGTCTCATAGTGGCATTGTCTCATAGTAGCTTTGTCTCATATTGGCTTTGTCTCATAGAGGCTTTGTCTCATTGAGGCTTTGTCTCATAGTGGTGTTGTCTCATAGCCGTATTGTCTCATAGTGGCATTGTCTCATAGCGGCTATTGTCTCCTAGTGGCTTTGTCTCATCGAGGTTTTGTGTCATAGTGGTGTTCTCTCATAGAAACCATTGTCGCTTTGTCTCCTAGCAGCTTTGGCTCATAGCGGCTTTGTTTCATACTCATAGCGGCTTTGTTTCATAGGGGCATTATCTCATAGGGGCTTTGTCTCATAGATGCTTTGTCTCATAGCGGCTTTGTTTCATACTCATAGCGGCTTTGTTTCATAGGGGCGTTATCTCATAGGGGCTTTGTCTCATAGCAGCTTTGGCTCATAGCGGCTTTGTTTCATACTCATAGCGGCTTTGTTTCATAGGGGCGTTATCTCATAGGGGCTTTGTCTCATAGATGCTTTGTCTCATAGAAGCGGCTCTACACGCCAATGCCAGCTCGGCTTGATGCACTAATGGAATCTGGGTTTTACGCGTTAATAGAATCTCGGCTTTAATAGGAACTCGCTGTGCAGGTCACGTCTCATCGCCTCCCCCTCCCTCCCCCCTCCCCCCAAAACATTGCGCCAGAATGCAGCTCCAGGTCCCCAACTCTCATCTCCATTTCTCCCCGTCTGTCTTGTATCCAAGTCTCCACGCCTCACCCTCACCACACACCCCACATACACCACACACACCCCACACACCACCCACCCACACATATCCCACCCCCACCACACACCCCACACACCACCTACCCACACATATCCTCCCCCACACCCACCACCCCCCCCCACACACACATCCCACACACACATCCCACACACACTTACACCCCCACACACATCACACACACCACACACCAGACACACACAACACACACATCACCATCACCCACACCCCACCCCCCACACAGCACCCCACACACAGCACCCCACACAGACACCACACACATCACCATCACCCCACACCCCACCACCCACACCACCCACCCCCCACCACCCACATCACCACACCCCCACTACCGACACCACCCACACCACACGCCCACCACACCCCCACTGCACACCCCACCCACACCACTACACACCCCACCCACACCACACACGTCACACACACCTACACACCCAACAACACCACCTGCACCACACACACCATACACATCACACATACCACACCACGCCACACACACCACACACACCACACACACCACACACCCCACTACACACCCCAGACACCCCACGCTCACCACACACATCACACCACACACACCACACACTATACCCACCGGACGCGGTGGCCCAATCAGTAGAGCGCAGACTTCCCGTGCGGAAGGTCTGGAGTTCGAAACCCAGCAGAGTCATACTTACTTGTCACTACCTAGCCTGATGTTTGGCATTACTAGGATATGGCAAGCACTAGTATCAGGATAATAAGATATCGGGTTATGGTGCCAGTTGTAGGATATGCTAGTTATGTACACCATATAGCGGCCCTACAAAGATGGTCACATGACATATGGGGCATGTGACATGGGAGGAGCACGTGACCACAACATTGGAATAAAGTCAGTCGTTAACTAACTCTTGTCTTGTCCATACGTCATATACTACACCAGTGGTCTGGTCTCTCAGTGGGGCAGCACTATGAAGTCGACATGAGTGTGCGCTGTCACATATCGGTACCCGTCATGATATGACCTTAGATGTTGCTAGGACATAACCCCGACGAACAAACAACCCACCATGTCCTTCCGCCCAGTCCATCCCATAATACTGCTTATCCTTGCTGTGATGGCGATTGCATTAGTCTTGGCTCTCTTCTCCTGCCTGTCATCTCTGTCCTGCCTCTCCTGTCTGTCATATCTGTACTGTCTCCTGTCTCCTGTCTGTCCCCTCTGTCCTGCCTTTCCTCTCTATCCTCTCTGTCCTGTCTCCTGTTTGTCATCTATCCTGTCTCCTGTCCTGTCTGTCCTCTCTGTCCTGTCTCCTGTCTGTCGTCTGCCCTGGCTCCTCTCCTGTCTGTCCCCTCTGACCTGGCTCTCCTGTCTATCCTCTCTGTCCTGCCTCCTGCTTCTACTGCCCGCCCTCTATATCATGGAACCCTGCCTGTTTAAAAATCAAAAAGCCGCGAGGAAACTGCCCTGCTGCAGCTGAGTCGTGCTCCAGTGTTCACTCAGTGTCAATGTGGGCACATAGTCGGGTTGACAGGTAAGGGACGGTTGGGGGAGGGGGGGGGGGGCGCTGACCTCGCTTAAAGGGGTGACTGACCCGGCCCCGGGGTAACTCTACACGCCGTGTAATGTGGAGGCCACCCTCGGCGTATTGTGGAGGCCACCCTCAACCTGCCTTCCCCACCCTCTCCCGCCCCTTTTCCCGCCCTCCCTCCTTCTCCCCCCCCCCCCTCCTCCTACACCCCCCCCCCCATACCTTCACTGGCTGCTTCTCCCTCCCCCACACGACCCCTTCCCCCCTCCCGCCTCCCCCCCTCTCCCTTTCCGCTCTCACACTCTCGCTCCCCCCGCTCTCCCTCTTTCCCTCGCCCCTCTTCCCATCCCCTCTCTCCCCCCACCTCTCCCCACCTCCACCGCCGTAGACTGAGTGATGTAGACTGAGGGGAAGTGATGTAGACTGAGGGGCAGTGATGTAGACTGAGGGGCATTGTCATAGAGTGAGGGGGAGTGTCGTAGAGTGAGGGGGGAGTGTCATAGAGTGAGGGGCAGTGCTGTAGACTGAGGGGCAGTGATGTAGACTGAGGGGCAGTGATGTAGACTGAGGGGCAGTGATGTAGACTGAGGGGCAGTGTCGTAGACACTGTGGTTTCATTGAGGTTGTAAAACCCAAACAAGCAAACTGGACCACACCCTCATCACCCAGCTACCCCTCCACACCCTCATCACCCAGCTACCCCACCACACCCTCATCAGCTACATTTTCATAACGTAGTAAGAACTACTTTGTTGTGATGGGGGTATTACCTCTCCCCATCGAAAACGGGCTCCTGTATCCCGCCTCGCCTCGCCCCTCTCCTCCCGCCCCGCCCCCTCCGCGCCTCTCCTCCCCTCTCCTCTCCGCCCCTCCTCCCCGACCCGCTCCTCTCTGTGTTGCTTGGTGGTTCTGTGTTGATTGCTGGCTCTGTGGTGAATGCTGGCTTTCTGTTGATAATTTATCTGTGCCGATGATTGCACAGTGGGTAGAGTATCCACGTCCCGTGTGCAAGGTGGTGCAGTGATAGCCATTCATAGCCTCATTCACTCATCCACTAATTCACTCATTCACTCATTCACTCATCCACTCACTCATTCACTTATCCACTCATCCACTCGCTCATTCACTCATCCACTCATCCACTCGCTCATTCACCCACTCAACTACCTCTTCAGCCACCGACTCACTCTCCCTCCCACTCACTCACTCTTGTTCACTCATTTACACTACCCACTAGCTCAAACCATACCCATCCACACACTGACTCACCCACACACTCACACTTACACTCACTGATACTTACACCAACTCATACACACACACTCATACTCACACATGCACTCATACTCACTAATACCCACACTCACTCATACCCACACCCACTCATAATCCCACCCACTCATAGTCACACCCACTCATGCTCACACATGTACTCACACTCACTAATACCCACACCCACTCATACTGAGCTAACAAGTCATCGCCCTACCCTAGTCATGCTGAGCACCAGGCTAGATAACTACACCCACTCATACTCACACACACTCATGCTCACACCCACTCATAATTACACACACTCATTCTCACACTCACTCAGACTCACACCCACTCATACTCACACCCACTCATACTCACACACACTGATTCTGACATACTCATACTCACGCGCACTCATACTAACACACACATACTCACACACACATACTCATGCCCACTCATACTCACCAACTCATACCCACCCACTCATACTCACAAATACTTATACTCACACCCACTCATGCCCACACCCACTCATACTCACACCCACTCATACTCACACCCACTCATACTCACACACACTCATGCTCACACCCACTCATAATTACACCCACTCATTCTCACACACTCATTCTCACACTCACTCATACTCACACCCACTCATGCTCACACACACTCATACTCACGCACTCATACTCACACCCACTCATACTCACGTGCACTCATACTAACACACACATACTCACACACATATACTCATACCCACTCATACTCACCAACTCATACCCACCCACTCATACCCACCCACTCATACTCACAAATACTTATACTCACACCCACTCATACTCACACCCACTCATACTCACACCCACTCATACTCACACCCACTCATACTCACACACTCTTACTCATGCCCACTGATACTCACACACACTCATACTCACACCCACTCATACACACAATCTTACTCATGCCCACTGATACTCACACACACTCATACTCACACCCACTCATACTCACACCCACTCATACTCACACCCACTCATACTCACACCCACTCATACTCACACCCACTCATACTCACACACACTCATACTCACACCCACTCATACCCATACACTCATACTCACACCCACTCATACTCCTACTCACACATACTCATGCACTCATACTCATACTCACACACACTCATACACATGCACTCATACTCACATTCATACTCACACACACTCATACTCACACACACTCTTACTCACACACACTCATACTCACACACTCATACTCACACACTCATACTCACACACTCATACTCACACACACATAATCACATATACTCATACTCACACTCATACTCACACACACTCATTCTCACACACACTCATACTCACACACACCATACTCTTGCACACTCATACTCTTGCACACTCATACTCACACACACTCATACTCACATACTCATACTCACACACACTTACACTCACACACACTCATAGTCACACCCATTCATACTCACACATACTCATATCCACACACACTTATACTCACACACACTCATACTCACACCCAATCATACTCACACCCACTCACCCCCACTAATACTCACACATACTCATACTCACGCATACTCATACTCACACACACTTATACACACACTCATACTCATACCCACTCATACTCATACACACTCATACTCACACACTCATACTCACACACTCATACCCACACACTCATCACAACCACAACAACCAAACACCCAACACAAACCCCACACAAACACACCCTCACACCCACCTCCCACACACACACCCACACATACTCACACATACTCATACTCACACACACTCATACTCACACACACTAACTCACACCCACCATACACACACTCACTCATACCCACACACACATACTCACACACACTCATACTCACACACACTCATACTCATACCACATACACTCATATCACACACACTCATACTCATACCCACTCATACTCACACATACTCATACTCACACACACTCATACTCACACCCACTTATACTCACACCCACTTATACTCACACCCACTCATACCCACACACTCATACTCACACACACTCATACTCACACACACTCATACTCATATCCACATACACTTATACTCACACACACTCATACTCATACCCACTCATACTCACACATACTCATACTCACACACACTCATACTCACACCCACTTATACTCACACCCACTTATACTCACACACACTTATACTCACACACACTTATACTCACACACACTCATACCCACACACTCATACTCACACAAACACTCATACTCACACCCACTCATACTCATACTCACACACTCATACTCATACTCACACATACTCATTCTCACACCCACTCATGCTCATACCCACTCATACTCACACACACTTATACTCACACACACTTATACTCACACACACTTATACTCACACACACTCATACTCACACATACTCATACTCACACATGCTCATATCCACACATACTCATATCCAGACACACTTATACTCATACCCACTATACTCACACATACTCAAACACACTCATACTCATACTCACACGCATGCATACTCACACACACATACTCACACCCACTCATGTTCACACACACACTCATACTCACATACACGCATGCTCACACACACTCATGCTCACACACACTCATACTCACAAGCACTCATTCTCACTCATACACACTCTCATACTCACACACTCATACTCACTCACACACACTCATACTCACTCACACACACTCAGACTCTCACACACTCATACTCACACATACTCACACACTCACTCTCACCCACTGACTCACCAACTGACACTCACCCACTCACTCTCTCCGACCGACTCCTTCTCACTCACCCACTCACTGCTATCCACTTATTCTGACCCATCTACAGATACATACCAATCTGTGGGTGATTATAATGTGCTCTGCTCGTTAGATTGTGTCAAATAGATGTGCTATTGAAATGTGCCCGATATGCACTCTAAGTCATTCATTTCCCAACAGCCGGGATTCGAACTCAGACCTTCCATACAGGAGGCCTGCGTTCCACCAAATGGGCCACTGTGTCTGGTGTCACAATGCGCATCCGGATACATTTGTGCCTGATTGAGATTCTACCCATGTTTAATAACTTGTCAATTGCTTGTTAACTTGTTAGTGCAGAGGATAATATGTACTATCAAGCATAAGATAGTCACTACAATGTTTACTGAAGGAATCCTTGCTTATCTCGCCCTACATTTCCCAGAGAGCTCCTCCACAAGCCAGACATTCAGATACAATTTCAGGCTTCCCATTCGCATTGTATGGAACAACATTTCTTGTTTTATTCAGTATTTAGACAAATCATTAAATATTTTATGATATGTCTAAATCGATTTTATCATATCATTAAATGTATTTAATGATCTGTTCAAATAATTTATGATATGTTTAAATATTCTATTTTTGATGAGATCATAAAATCGATTTAATGATATCACAAAATGTATTTGAAGAGATCATCAAATGTATTTGAGAGGTAGGGAGAGAAGGAGAGGGAGGTGGGAAGGGGGAGATGGAGATACGGCAGAGTGTGCGATACGGAGCAGTGTGCGATACGGAGCAGTGAGCGATACTGGAGAGATGCGGAGAGAGGGGGAGATGGTAGGCGGGGGTGGGAGAGAAGGACAGGCTGGGGGAGATGGTAGGCGGGGGGGAGGGGGATGGGGAGGGGAGGGGAGGGAGAGAAGGGAAGTGGGGGAGATGGTAGGCGGGGGGAGGGGGAAGAATGGGGAGGGAGGGGGAGGGAAAGAAGGAGAGAGAGGGGGAGATGGTAGGCGGGGGGAGGGGGATGGGGAGGGAGGGGGAGGAAAAGAAGGAGAGAGGGGGGTAGGGAGATACGAGGACACTGGAGATAGGGGAATAAGGGGTATACGGGTGAGGGGGACGGGGATAGGGCGGGAGGGGGGTAGAGGGAGAGAGGATGAGAGGCAGGGGGGAGGGGGACAGGAGGGGGAGGGGGAGAAGGGGGGACGGTAGGGGTAAAGGACGGGAGAGGGGGACGGGGGACGGTAGGGGGGGACGGGAGAGGGGGGCGGTAGGGGAGAGGGGGAAGGGGGCAGGGGGGGGGAGGGGGACGGGAGGAGGAGAGGGAGAGGGGTGAAGGGGTGAAGGTGATAGCATCAAATGCATCCGACGTCCAGGGTTCATTATCTCGGAGTCAATTAATGCCTATTTAAACAGATCATCAAATCGATTTGAAGAGAACATCAAATCGATTTGATATGTCTAAATACATTTAAACATATGTCTAAATGTACTATTTTTAATCATATCATGAAATTGAATTAATGATATGATCAAATACATTTAATCATATGTTCAAATGGATTCGATCATATGAT
>CM059202.1:18586959-18606415 GCA_030323885.1 Branchipolynoe longqiensis
GTGGTGATAGTGGTGGTGATAGTGGTGATAGTGTTGATGGTACTACTAGTACTAAAGTAGTAGTAGTGGTGGTGGTGATGGTGATAGTGGCGATAGTGGTGATAGTAGTGGTCATGGTGGTAGTGACAGCGGTGGTGATAGTGTTGATGGGACCGATGGTGATAGCAGTGATAGTGGTGATGGGAGTGGTGGTGGTATTGGTGATAGTGGTGATAGTGGTGGTGATAGTGGTGGTGGTGATAGTGGTGGTGGTGATAGTGGTGGTGGTGATAGTGGTGGTGGTGATAGTAGTGGTGATAGTGGTGGTGGTGGTGATAGTGGTGGTGGTGGTTATAGTGGTGGAGGTGATAGTGGTGGTGATAGTGGTGGTCGTGGTGGTGATAGTGGTGGTAGTGGTGATAGTGGTGGTGATAGTGGTGGTAGTGGTGATGGTAGTGGTGATGCTAGTGGTAGTAGTGTTGATGCGAGTGGTGGTATTGGTGATAGTGGTGGTGGTAGTGGTGGTGATAGTGGTGATGGTAATGGTGATGGTGGTGGTTATAGTGATGGGAGTGGTGATGGAAGTGGTGGTGGTGGTGGTAATGGTGGCGGTGGTGTTGATGATGCTGATGGTCGTGGTGGTGATGGTGGTTGTGGTAGTGGTGATGGTGGTGGTGGTGTTGATGATAGTGGTGGTGATGGTGGTGGGGTATTGGTGGTAGTGGTGGTGGTAGTGGTGGTGGTGGTGGTGGTGTTGATGATAGTGATGCTGGTGATGGTGGTGGTGGTGGTGATAGTGGTGGCGATGGTGGTGTGGGGCAGCAGTGAGGAGAGGGTGACAGGAATCCTGGTATAACATAAAAGACCTAACTGCATAGAGTCAAACGGAGTGGTTCTACACACCACCTTATGATGCTACATCAGCACGGGTATCGACTTGTGGCAATAAGCACTCTTCGGCACTTCCTAGTACTGCCATATTGAGATACAGTGTCACCCAATAGCCCACTCAGCCATGATATCCTGATCCTGAACTTACCCGTCCTCGCGCTATCCTGGTAATGTTCTAAGTGTTTGGTTTAACTGGCCCGGGAATGAAACCCACTTCCTCCCGCAATAACCAGATGCCCAAACAGTTAGTCCATCCATCCGACGGCCTGCTCACTCATCCTTAAGTGGCAAGTGTTTGGTGACCACGTCAACACGAGGGTCACGTGTCAGATCACCATGCCAACTGCACAGGTCGCAGGGGCCGGTGCGTGGTGAGGGGATCCGCAAGGTGGCCTTATCGGGCAGGGACAGAACGGAAGGGCAGAGGTCACGTGGGGCGGGAGGGGACCGTGTGAGGGGGAAGAAGGGGTGGAGGGGGGAGGGGAGAGGCAGGTAGGTGCGGGAAGGGGCGGTGGTGACGGTGTGTGAGGGGAGAGGGGGTAAGGGAGAGGAGTGGGGGAAGGGGAGGGAGGAGGGGGGAGGGAGGGAGAGGCCAGTTGGGCGGAAGGGGCGGTGTGGTGTGTGAGGGGAGAGGAGGGGGAGGTGGAGGGCGAAGGGAGAGGCCAGGCGGTTGCGGGAGGGGCAGGGGAGGGGGCGGCGTGAGTGGGAGAGGGGCGAGGTGGGAGGGGGGGGGGGGGATAGTGGTGGGGGCTGAGGCTAGGTGAGGCGGGAGGGTGCAGGGGAGGGTCAGAGAAGGGAGGGGGCAGGGGAGAGGCCATGTGGGGAGTGGGGTGGGGGGGCGGTGTTAGGGGAGAGGGGGAAGGGGCGAGGCCAGATGGGGGTGGGGAGGGAGGTGGGTGTGTGGGGAATGGGAGTGGGAGAGGGGGAGAGGGGGAGAGGGGGAGGGGACGGGACGGGGAAGAGGGGGATGGGAGGGATGGGGACGGAGGAGAGGGGGAAGTGGAGAGAGGAGATGGGGATAGGAGATGGGGGAGAGGAGATGGGGGAGAGAGGAGGAAGGGAGAGGAGGGGAGAGGAGGGGAGAGAGAAGGGGGAGGGGGGAGTGCGGGAGGGAAGAGAGGTTGGAGGGGAGAGAGAGCGGAGGGGAGGGGAGGGGAGAGGGGGGAGTTGGGGGAGTTGAGGGGAGAGCGGGAGAGAAGCAGAGAAGGAGAAGTATGAGTATAGGGATAAGAGGTGTGATCAAAAAGGGTATAGAGATAAGAGGTGGGGTTAGTGATTTAAAAGAGGGAAATGCTCTTCGGTGAACCATCAGTAAAACCTTGCTGAGTACAACGTGAAAGTGACCTGGGGACTCAGCCACCAGCCGGCACCACCTGAGGTGAACATGGTGTCAATTCAAGTCTTACCTTGTCGGAATCTGCATATGTCCTGGAAAAGAGAAAATCAGAAACACCATTAATGACACAGTCAACTGATGAAGGCACCGTTATTGTCACTGTCAACTCGTTAAGGCATCAATAATGTCACTGTAAACTCATCAAAAAGTCGTTAATGGCACTGTCAACTCGATTAAGATACTATAAATATTACTGTCAACTCATTATAGAGGCGTTAATATCACTGCCAACTTATTACGGCGCCATTACTGTCACTGTCAACTCATCCAAGCTGAATGTCAGTGCCAACTCATTAAGGGACCAGTGATGTCACCTAACTCATTAAGGCACCATTAAAGTTCCAGAGTCCGATTAAGCATCACATTTTCAAAACCAAAACAATTATCTAGAATTGATTCTAAATATCTAACTTAGATACGGATGTACTTATTAAGCATTTGGTGGTACATAGAAGGGAATACTGAGTCAAATTAACAGAACCTGTCACTGCTGAAGTCTATGGTGTCTGAGTTTAGGTGTGGTTTCAAAAACTAATTTGACATGTTTGTACTTCAAATATTTCAAAACAAAGGCATGAATAATTATTTTAATGTTCTGGACAGGCACTACTAAAGAACAGATTGTCTTTAATTTGTATTTTAAATATGGTCATTGTTCAGGTTAGAAACACTGGTTCTCATCCGATCATAGTTGAGAAACATTGTACCGCATGAGTGCCATTTAAAATAAAAGTTACTTCAAACTAAAGTAAGGTAGATTATAACAATCAATGTAATATATTTATCTCAGGAAATGACAGAAACTCAAAGCCATCGGACCGTGCAACTTTTAACTTACAGATCCTCTTCTGGCTGATCTAGGCCCTATTGGGCCTCTAATGCCAGCTCGTTATGGCAAAAAAGAACTCTTTTTTTTGCACACATATGGAGGTCGACGGTGCCATATAATTGTGGGTGTCCTCTCCAATGTCTATCCAGCCTTCTCTCAAATGCTTCTACCATCTGACCATTGGTGCTTGAACCATTTGGTCTCAGAGACTTCCATGGATCTGTCACTCGAAAGAAAAATGAGTGTTTCCTGACCTCATGTCTGGGCCTCTCATTGAAGATCTTATACCGCTGGCCTTTGTGCTACCATTTGTTCTGAGGTTGAACAAACCTGTTCTGACATCACTGTCATAGACTCCAGTAATAATGTTTTACGTCTCTATCATTTCTCCCCCGAAACAGTATATGACAATGTTGGTAGCCTGAGTCTCCTCAGGTGATCTTCATATGACATTACTCCCAATCCTGGGTTCATCCTTGTGGTGCAACATTGTACATTCTCCAGAGCTACAATGTGCTTAACTAGATGAGGAGCCCAAACTTGATTTGCAAACTCCAGGTGTGGTCTTACCAGAGACTTGTATAATGTGACCAGAGTCCTCTTCTCCTTGTATTGAAATGTACGGTGTATCACTCCCAGGATTCAGTTTTCCCTGTTCACTTTCGCAGCGATGTGGTGTTCAAAGTTCAATGTGCAGTCAATAATCACTCCAATATCACTTAATATGATCTAGATAAGTAAAATCAAAGCACATGAATTTACCTGTGTTGCATATGTAAGAATCCTAATCTATAAATATGAGTCTGTGTCAAAAGGTGTTAGCTCTTCGTTTTTTTTCTCCATAGTAACGATTGACACAAAACAGCACAGAAACGGTTACACTGAAAACACTTCAAATCAATATGTATTCTATTGGGATTATGAAACACCATGTAAAAAACAGATCAGTTTATCCTGAGCACATGCATAAGTAGATAGTGTGTTGATCGTTACTATGGACAAAGTTTTGTCCCATATTGCTTAGCACCTTTTGAGACAGTCTCATATAGTAACTTCAAGTGTGTCAAATCTGATGTTTGCCACTTGACTTTCAACCCACCCTCCCGACCAAGCATGTCCTTCGAGACAGAACTCGAGACCTGGGCAGGCTTCAGCACAAATCCACCTTCAGGTGCCTCACCTTTTTTCGTACCATTCCTCTTCTTCACGACACAGACAGCCACAACAATTATGATGAAGAGCACTGAGGCACCAGCAGCCACAGCGACGATGATCCAAATCTTAGACAGCCCCGTTGCTATGGAAACAAAGGCATGAATAATTATTTTAATGTTCTGGACAGGCACTACTAAAGAACAGATTGTCTTTAATTTGTATTTTAAATATGGTCATTATTCAGGTTAGAAACACTGGTTCTCATCCGATCATAGTTGAGAAACATTGTACCGCGTGAGTGCCTGGATGGGCAGTTATAGGCGACTAAATCATTAATGGAGTAATAGTTGAACCTCGTTACTGCCTGAATGGGCAACCACCTGGCAATACCAGATGTCGTAGACATCCTGATACAGGCTTATAGTCGACTAAATCATTAATGGATAAGTAATAGTTGAACCTCGTCAGTGCCTGGTTGGGTGACCATTTGACAATACGAGGTGTTGTAGACATCATGATACAGCACACAAGTAAATACAAATTTGCTAGATTAACGTTCTAGACCTTTTCATGATGCATTTCCAAGTACCATTAACTGTAGTGTGTCTACTTTGTTCTACTTTGATATGCTATCGATGTCCATCATGCTGCTCTCTCTTGCTAAATGGTATGGTAATCATTTACTGATGTGCTACATTTATAAGGGGACAAGAAGTAAGGGAGGCAGGCATGTTGGTTGGGTGTTGGAGTTGTACGTCCTGGCAGGTGGTGAACCAAGGTGTGCAGTAAATGTGCACAAGGAACATGTGCTGGTAAACGGGGGGGGGGGGGGGGGGATGTGTGGTTGATATGTGTTGTGGGTGGGATGTGGGTGGGATGTGGGTGGGATGTGGGTGGGGGTGGTGGTGTGGTGTGTGGTGATGTGTGTGGGTGGGTGGTGGTGTGGAGTTGGTGTGGGGTGTGGGGTGGTGTGGGTGTGGTGGTGTACGTGTGTGCTTGTGGGTGTGTTCTTTGACACATATCTAGTACTAGGAGAACAGTAAACCACTCTGTACCACAAGCAGCGTTTAAATATTTAACACGTATCAAATACAGCAGTAAAAACTGTGTTTAAAAACAGAATTTAAATATAGTACATATTTAACACTCAAACTATTTAGTGACTGGAGTGGTAGTTAAACATTTAATACATATCGAACAGAACACTAAAACCAGTTACTATTTAGTGACTGGAGTGGTAGTTAAACATTTAATACATATCGAACAGAACACTAAAACCAGTTACTATTTAGTGACTGGAGTGGTTGTTAAACATTTAATACATATCGAACAGAACACTAAAACCAGTTACTATTTAGTGAGTGGAGTGGTTGTTAAACATTTAATACATATCGAACAGAACACTAAAACCAGTTACTATTTAGTGACTGGAGTGGTTGTTAAACATTTAATACATATCGAACAGAACACTAAAACCAGTTACTATTTAGTGACTGGAGTGGTTGTTAAACATTTAATACATATCAAACAGAACACTAAAACCAGTTACTATTTAGTGACTGGAGTGGTTGTTAAACATTTAATACATATCAAACAGAACACTAAAACCAGTTACTATTTAGTGACTGGAGTGGTTGTTAAACATTTAATACATATCAAACAGAACACTAAAACTAGTTTGTGACAACTGAACTCAAAGATACAACGCACATCAACTACACCATAGACACCACCAACGTGTCCAGAGAGCAGGTGAACAGTCACTGAACAGTCACTGAACAGTCACTGAACAGTCACTGAACAGTCACTGAACAGTCATTGAACAGTCATTGAACAGTCACTGAACAGTCACTGAACAGTCACTGAACAGTCACTGAACAGTCATTGAACAGTCATTGAACAGTCATTGAACAGTCACTGAACAGTCACTAAGCAGTCACTGAACAGTCACTGAACAGTCACTGAACAGTCATTGAACAGTCACTGAACAGTCACTGAACAGTCACTGAACAGTCACTGAACAGTCACTGAACAGTCATTGAACAGTCATTGAACAGTCACTGAACAGTCACTGAACAGTCACTAAACAGTCACTGAACAGTCACTGAACAGTCACTGAACAGTCACTGAACAATCACACAGCTGGGCGACTTGGGGGTGCATAAATTACATTGAAAACTTAATTATTTTACACGCAAATAATGGCGGACAAGAGGCTCAAGTGACTGGAGCTGATAACATGCTGAATGTCTGGGGGTAGGGGGGGGGATCTAACAGCACTGAAAAATAAACAAAGTAGATAAGAAACCATAAGAAAGAATACATGGCCATAATAAGAATTAAAACCAATAAGGTGCCGTATATTCTGGAACTGAAACTGACTCAAATGCACATCACGATTTAAAGGAAAACAATGCAAGAAACAGCACTTCAGGATGCTGGAAATGAACAAATGATGAAATGTGACAAATCAGGTGAACTGACGCCATATTGACACACTCAGAAGTCGCCATAGCAACGGACACCAAGAATAGCTGCCTTTCTTAGTGTGCCTCGCTCAATGTCGTCTGGGTTCAGTTAGGACGCCATGGAATAAGTCCCTAAGTGTCACTGTAGGTTTGGCATTTAATGGAATAGATTTGACATGAAGCAGACGATATTTTAACGAAAGCAGACCGCATTTGACGGGATCAGACGACAACCAGGAAGTTGTTTCTTGGTGACGGCAACTATAGTTATTCACAGTCAATAAATGCGCAGACAAATGAGGAGAGACACCTGTCAAGAAAGGAGCACCGCTACTGACAAATTAACAGGGTCGTGGACAATGTCACACGGGTGTTGACAAATTCCTCCTCCAAGTGAATCAGTCGAGTGAACAGAACAGTCCACTTTGTCAGCATCCTGTTAATTTGTCAGCATCCTGTTAATTTGTCAGTATCCCTGTTAATTTCTCAATGTCCGGTTAATGTGCCAATGCCCTGTTAATGCTTCAAGGCCCTGTTAACGTATCAACGTCCTGTTAATGTGACAATGCCCTGTTAATGTCAACATCCTGTTAATGTGTCAACGTCCTGTTAATGTGTCAACGTCCTGTTAATGTATCAATGCCCTGTTAATGTGTCAACGTCCTGTTAATGTATCAACATGCTGTTAATGTGTCAATGCCCTGTTACTGTGTCAACAACCTGTTAATGTCAACTTCCTGTTACTGTGTCAATGCCCTGTTAATGTATCAATGTCCTGTTAATGTGTCAATTCCCTGTTACTGTGTCAACATCCTGTTAATGTGAACGTCCTGTTAATGTGTCAATGCCCTGTTACTGTGTCAAGGTCCTGTTAATGTCAATGTCCTGTTACTGTGTCAATGCCCTGTTAATATATCAATGTCCTGTTAATGTGTCAATGCCCTGTTACTGTGTCAATGTCCTGTTAATGTCAATGACCTGTTACTGTGTCAATGACCTGTTAATGTATCAACATCCTGTTAATGTGTCAATGCCCTGTTACTCTGTCAAGGTCCTGTTAATGTCAACATCCTGTTACTGTGTCAATGCCCTGTTACTGTGTCAACGTCCTGTTAATGTCAATGTCCTGTTACTGTGTCAATGCCCTGTTAATGTATCAACGTCCTCTTAATGTGTCAATGCCCTGTTACTGTGTCAACGTCCTGTTAATGTCAACGTCCTGTTACTGTCAACGTCCTGTTACTGTGTCAATGCCCTGTTAATGTATCAACGTCCTGTTAATGTCAATGTCCTGTTACTGTGTCAATGCCATGTTAATGTATCAACGTCCTGTTAATGTGTCAATGCCATGTTACTGTGTCAATGTCCTGTTAATGTCAACATCCTGTTACTGTCAACATCCTGTTATTGTGTCAATGCCCTGTTAATGTATCAACATCCTTTTAATGTGTCAATGCCCTGTTACTGTGTCAACGTCATGTTAATGTATCAACGTCCTGTTAATGTGTCAATGCCCTGTTACTGTGTCAACAGCCTGTTAATGTCAACGTCCTGTTAATGTGTCAATGCCCTGTTCCTGTTTCAACGTCCTGTTAATGTCAATGTCCTGTTACTCTGTCAATCCCCTGTTATTGTATCAACGTCCTGTTAATGTGTCAATGCCCTGTTACTGTGTCAACGTCCTGTTAATGTCAATGTCCTGTTAATGTCTCAATGCCCTGTTAATGTGTCAACGTGCTGTGTCAAGGTCCTGTTAATGTCTATGTCCTGTTAATGTATCAATGCCCTGTTAATGTGTCACGTGCTGTTAATGTGTCAATGTCCTGTTAATGTTTCAATGCCCTGTTAATGTGTCAACATCCTGTTAACATGTCAATGTCCTTTTAATTTCTCAATGTCCTGTTAATGTGTCAGATGAAGACATGAAGACGAAGACAACATCTTCAAAGCACATGCGCATGCTGACAGGACACAAAAGAGACTGCTACAACGGAAGCTGCCTCCTAAACGAAAATTTGAAACGAGGGACAATCACTGGCGGCAAAACGCTGCCTCCACCGCGTCAAGAATCTTAGGGAAAATGAAGGCCAAGAAAGAAATGAACCATCACAACTGGCGTTCCCTCACCCAAGATGGCGGCTAAAACCAACATGGCCGCCCCACTACTGCGTTCTTCTTGGGACGTCGCTGTTGCCATGACAACTAAGGCTAAAACAGTGGGCACAGCCAGTCCTGCCATCAGAAGCGCCTCCACTCGCCCGTCTGTAACAGTGACGTCATGAACAGAATGTGATGTGACGTCATAGGATGAGAGCAATACAACACAAGCAGTCATCAAGTCATGTCAAAGGCTCCTTGGTTTCGTTCAGCTGCCTAAAGAAATCGGGAATACTCGGAATTAAAAACAGTGACACCTAGAACAGAGAATGTGACAGTGACTGTGACAGTGAGTGTGACAGTGACTGTGACAGTGACTGTGAAGGTGACAGTGACTGTGACAGTAACAGTGACTGTGACTGTGACCGTGATAGTGAAAGTGATTGACAGTCACTGTGATAGTGATAGTGACAGTAATTGTGACAGTAATTGTGACTGTGACAGTAACTGTGACAATGATTGTGACAGTGATTGTGACTGACAGTGACTGTGGCTGTAATAGTGACAGTGATGGCAATGATGTGTTACATCCTTCAGCCTTTACTTTAGAACCCATTGATAAAGGCTCCTCCTGTCCTCATCAGTTCACAATGGCACCTGTACGAGTAATTTCCGTATCCACGATACAATAGACAAATAGGTAAGACACATGCACATATATACGCATACATACACATACACCAGAGGTGCCAAGTCTCCCGATTTGGCAAATCTCCTTAAAATAATCCTACTCTCCCAATATCCCACTTTTAATTTGTATGACAAAGAATCATTTTAGTTAGTTTTTTTAAATCCCTTCAGTCATGATACTTCTCCCTATTTACATGTGTATTACTATTAGGGAGATCTCCATAGACATTCTTATCTACTGGACACCTGTCCGTATCCACACTTACACACACATACCCACATAAATACCCATATACATACCCATATACATACCCACATACATACCCACATGCATATACACACATACACGCCCACATGCATATACACACATAGATATCCACATACCTACCTACATGTATATACACACATACACATGCATATACACACATACACACTATATAAGGAGCATAGTCACACACTCTCGGCACTCGCCACATGAATATTCACACATACACACCCACATGCATATACAAACATAGATATCCACATACCTACCTACATGCATATACACACATACATACCCACATGAATATACACACATACATACCCACATACATACATACATACCCACATGCATATACACACATAAATACCCACATACATACATACATACCCACATGCATATACACACATATATACCCACATACACATATACACACATACATACCCACATATATACGCACATACAGATACACACATAAATATGCCACATACATACCCACATGCATATACACATACATTCCCACATGCATGCCCACACATACATACACACCCACATACATGCCCGAATACATACCCAATTACATACACACATACACATACTCACACATAAATATACACATGCACACCCACACATACATATACACATACCCACATACATCCCCACATACACATACTCACACATACATATTGTAACATAGCAGTGAATATATGGAGACTGCTTCCTAAAAGGTAGTTGCCTTTTATAGTGGTTACAGCACATGTTTGGACCGTCCTACTCGTGACATCTCTTCGTTAGGACTGGCGTACCCAGCAACTATATAAGGAGCATAGTCACACACTCTCGGCCCCCACCAACTCACACACGGCCCTACCAGACATCGAGGCGTCAACATCTCCAAGTCAGTTAGGCCTGAAACCTGATCTGGCTAGTCACAGCTCATAGGATGGATTCAACTTGCTGAGCTTCTACAGTATTGACCAATGACCGTGAGGAGGATTGGTGACTGTGGTATCTGCCTTTTCCCACATCACTGCTGCTTAGCCTGACATGTACATCCATCATCAACTGAGACTCTATACCTGTATGGTTGGCAACAGCTCACAGACAATGGATCATCTATATCTATCAACTCCTCAAGGCAGCTGAGACATAGAATTAGCACCAAGAGGACTGAGTGTATCTATCATCCATATGGACTACACAGACAATTGTGAGTGTAATATTATACCATTGACAATTTATATGTAACTGTACACTTTGTAATTGAGAATATATGTTATAAGTACATATTTGTGTATCATTATTTGTCTTCTTTACTAAGAATAGAAGATGTTCCAAATTCTCTCTTCTCCTCACTATATTAGCTAGTCTATAAGATTAGGCATTAGTTATTATACGTGACAATATACACATACATACACACTTATAAGTTATAGAGCTGTCCTCCAGAGATACCACACGGCTGTCACCATTATAAAATACCCCACTCAGTCACAGTATTTTAATACTGAACCCAATGAGTCCCTACCCTATACTAGTGACATTAGGGTGATGAAAATGGGAACGCATGAGCCTAGAGCAGGACTTGAACCCACATCTCTCGGCATCCTCGGGCTAGTTTGCTAACCATTACACTGAGCCTAGAGCAGGACTTGAACCCACACCTCTCGGCATCCTAGGGCTGGTGTCCTAACCAGTACACTGAGTATAGAGCAGGATTTGAACCCACACCTCTCGGCATCCTAGGGCTAGTTTGCTAACCATTACACTGAGCCTAGAGCAGGACTTGAATCCACACCTCTCGGCATCCTAGGGCTAATTTGCTAACCATTACACTGAGCCTAGAGCAGGACTTGAACCCACACCTCTTGGCATCCTAGGGCTAGTTTGCTAACCAGTACACTGATCCTAGAGCAGGACTTGAATCCACACCTCTCGGCATCCTAGGGCTAGTTTGCTAACCATTACACTGAGCCTAGAGCAGGACTTGAACCCACACCTCTCGGCATCCTAGAGCTGGTGTGCTAACCATTACACTGAGCCTAGAGCAGGACTTGAACCCACACCTCTCGGCATCCTAGGGCTAGTTTGCTAACCATTACACTCCTTAGGCTAGCAATGTCAGGATCTTGTCAAAAGCAACCTCCTATAAAAATATATGGATTTTCGGTTCGGATTTATATATTGGCAAAGAGGATTACTATTCTCGGGCGACAGAGTGGGGACCAGGATTATGTAACAGAGAAGCAATGGGTGCCCCACTCACTGTGTAACATAAGCGCCTATGTGGAAAGGTGATAACACATGGCGACCAAGATTGTGTTGTGATGTTCATACTTAAGAGACAGTTAATGATTAGTGAAATATCCCGTCCATGCACTAGAAAGAATGCAAGTGGAGGGAAGGGCATTTTTAATATATGTTTATTGTGACTGTCTGCAACTACCTGTTACGACGGGGCCGATGGGCAAGCACAGCCAGCCATCCTGCATATATTATGGACACCACCTGCAGCTGGGGGTTGAGTGACAGCTGTCCCCTATTAGGGCATCGCCCACCCAGGCTGTGGAGGGTGTCTGAGAGACGAGATCACGGTTCCGACTGCGCATGCGCTGAAAACGGCGTTGGAAGCAAAGCAAATGTGAATGGCCATTGAATTTGTCGATATAGGTAGGGAAAAACTTCGATTTTATTCAAAATGACTAGAAATATATAACAATTTGGCATAAACATGTATGCACACATGCAATAAAATGATCTGATGAATATAGATAGCTAAGACAAAACTAGCAATAGTTAAACATTTTGAGCTAAGAAACATACAATTCCACACAAAACAATCAGTGATATCCACATCACCATTATTAATTCTTGTTCTAAATATTAAAATGCCAAATGTGTCAACATACGCTTGTTTCAGAGAAATATATAACCAATATCTGATTAACCCTACTAATTTTCTAGTTCTACATATGTCATTAACCATAGGATATAAATAAAAACATTAATAAAATAACTAAAACTGACTCTGGCTATGTCTCTAGTGCCACTAGTGTGAGTGCCCATATTTGTTTAAATCTAAATGCACATGGCATAAGATGTGCTGATTATATTGATGTAAATGCCATGCTGGATAAAAGATTAATATCTTAATTTATTATATATTTGTTTAGTTAGTTTCAAACAAGAGCTAAGATGAGCTGAAAGTAGACCATTTCACAACTCCACCCAGTGTATTAGCATGTGCCATGTGCTTCTCACGGGCTTGTTTTGCTTTGATACATCCCACAATGCACCGCGCCGCTGGAATGGTGATGTAGTCTATTGGCTGGATGTGTTCCTTATACCTGACACACAGACCCACTCTAGGCACTCTTGTCTGGAACTCCACTTTCAACACCCAAACTAGCAACAGCTATTCCAAAGACACTGAGCTGTGTGCAACAACCATTGGACTCAGGTTCAATTGGCTGTAGGCACTGATTCTGATATACACAAGCAAGAGTCATGTGGATCTGTGTGGGCAGTTGGTAGGGAGTGGGGGTGATAGGTCGCCAGTAGTTGATGCCAATAAAGCACAACTTCTTCACTGTCAATCTTGCGCGGCTTGTCTTCCTTTCTTCCTTATGACAGTGTTGAGAGTGACGCCAGGTGTGAACTGACAGACAGTTGTCAGAACACACCTGGGGAGACTAGTGATACTTGAGGCTCAGACGGCTGAGTTCTGGAGATATTAAACTTCGGCATAAGTGTGTGGGTGGGGTAGTGGTGGGGGCGGGGGTAGTGGTGGTGGTGGTGGTGGTGGTGGTGGTGGTGGTGGTGGTGGTGGTGGGGGGGGGTTACGCCCTGTCAACATCTAAGGTCATATCAACATAAACTTGTGACCGTGCCCACTCATGCCCACCAGCACAATGGCTCGACTTCCTAGGCCAAGGCCAGGCAAGGTAGCAACAAGTTAGCAACAAGTTAGCAACAAGTCTCAAATGTAGAAGTCATTAGTTTGACTTGGCTGGGATTTGAACTGCTGACCTCCCTCACGGGAAGCGTGTCTTACCGACTCGGCACCCACACAGGAAGCAGAAGCCTGGTTCCGAGCCACGCCGCTCCGGTCCAGTAAGAATCCTGCTGCACCCCACTGACTGAGCGACACCTTTGAGTTGTGACAACGTCATTGTGGCGCCACCTGTGAAGTAAGAAGGGAAGCGGGTCGGCTGGTGGAAGGTTCGCGCACCTGCCGTCAGGGTGCAGCCGATTCGGGCCGTGTGTACAACTCTCATCTCTTACTAGTCTTAGACTTCTGACACCGAGCCGAGGAACCAACAGGATCGGGTCCATGTGTTTGTTGCAGTTTTCCATCCTGGCAACATCTAATACCACCTCAGGATGGACACCGACTTGTGACAGTGAGCACTCATGGTCACTTTATAGTGTTGCCCCACCTGGAGACCAGGCTCCCGTCACCATGACCCAATTTCCCACTCATTATCCTGACAGTGAGTAATTCCAAGCGCCAGATGCCAAGTGTCAAAGTTGTATGTCATTGATTTGACTCGGCCGGGTTTCAAACTCTTGACCTTGCACACAGGAAGCCTGCGCTACACCGATTCGGCGAAAGCCCCATGCACACATACTGCCCCTACCCCCACCCACACACTGCCCCCACCAACTCACACACTGCCCCCCCCCCAACCCACACGCTGCCCCCACCGACTCACACACTGCCCCCACCAACCCACACACTGCCCCACCAACTCACACACTGCCCCACCAGCCCACACACTGCCCCCCAACCCACACATTGACCCACACATTGCCCCACCAACCCACACACTGCCCCACCAACTCATACACTGCCCCAACCAACTCACACTTCCCCCACCAACCCACGCACTGCCCCACCAACTCACACACTGCCCCATCAACTACACACTGCCCACCACCCCACACTGCCCCACCAGCCACACACTGCCCACAACTGCCCCACCAACTAACACACTGCACCAACCAACTCACACTTCCCCTACCAACCCACACACTGCCCCCACCAACCCACACACTTCCCTCACCAACTCACACACTGCCCCACCAACCCACAAACGCTGCTCCCCCACGAACCCACACACTCCCCACCAAGTCACACATGCCCCAACCAACTCACACACTGCCCCAACCAACTCCCACTTCCCCCTCCACCCCAACCCTCTCCCCCACTCCCAAACCACACATGCTCCACCAACTCACACACTGCCACACCCCCCTCACACACATTCTCCAACCAACTCACGCCAGTGTGCCACCAACCCACACACTTCCCCCACAACACACCCACACACATACCCACACTGCAAACCCACCACTGCCCCACCCATCACACACTGCCCCAACCAACTCACACTTCCCCCTTCCCACCAACCAACACACGGTCCCCCAAAACCCAAACCCACACACTGCCCCCCACCAAACCAACACCTGCCACCATCCACCAACACAGTGCCCCACGGAAGAACTCACATGCCGACCAACTCACACACTGCCCCAACCAAAAAAAAAATACGCTTCCCCCACCAACCACACACCCCCCCCACCAACCCACAACACCTGCCCCACCAACCCACACACTGCCCCACCAAACACACATGCCCCCACCAAACCACACACTGCCCCAACTTCACACACTGCCCCCCATACGTCACTGCCCCATCAACCCACCAACTGCCAACCCACACACTTCCACACAGCTGCCCATAAACCACACACTGCCCCCTCAACCCCCGTCACCAAGACGTCTCCACCGCAGACTCACACACGCCCCCAACCCCCATGCCCTCGCCAACCTGGTCCATCAAACCACACATGGCCGCCCACCATCAGACACACTGCCTCGCCAACACACAACTGCACTCTCCTATCACACACTGCCCCAAACCACTCACACTTCCCCCAACCAACTCACACACTGCCCGCCACCAACACCCACACTGCCCACCAACTCACACAACTGCCGCCCACCAACCCACACACTTCCCTCACCAAACTCACACACTGCCCCACCAACACCACACACTGCCACAACCCCACACAACCCATGCCCCCCCCAAACCCCCCCCCCCCCAACCCACACACTGCCCCACCAACCCACACACTGCCCCACCAACTCACACACTTCCCCAACCAACTCACACAGTGTGCCACCAACCCACACTGCCCCGCCTACCAACCCACACATGCCCCACGCAACCCAACACTGTCCCCCACCAACCCACAGTACACTGCCCCCCACCCAGCACACTTCCCCTACCAACCTGCCACACTGCCCCAACCATAACCCCCTTCCCTCCCACCTACATGCCCCACCAACCACACACTGCCCCCCACTCACACACTCCCCAACCAACTCACACAGTGTTGCCACCAACCCACACATGCCCCCCAATCACACATTCACCAACACACTGTCACAGCCCCACCAACCCACCACACCCCCACCAACCCACACACCCCACGGGTACCAGCATGCCCCAACCAATCACACAATTGCCCACCAACTCCACGTGTCCTCCGACAAGCTCACTGTCCCCACCAACCCCCCACACACTGCCCCCACCAACTCACACACTGCCCCAACTACTCACCACTGCGCTACCAACCCACACACTGCCCCCACCAACTCTCCAAACTGCCCGACCAACTCAAACACTGCCCAACCAATCACTTCCCCCCAACACACTCCCCAACACCACTGCCCCACCAACCCTCACCTGCCCCACCAACGCACACACTGCCCAACAACCACACACTGCAGCCCAACACGGCCCATCAACCCACACACTGCCCCATCCAGAACACACACTCTGCCCCACCAACCACAGCACACCCCCAACTCACACTGCCCCGCCCCACCACCCCACAATCTCACACTGCCACAACCCACACACTGCCCCATTCGCAACCCACACGACTGCCCCATCATACCACACAAAGCCACAACTCACACCTGCCCCTCGCCCTCCCACGCAACTTGCCCCACACACACACTGCCCCAACCAAACCCTTCCTGCACACACCAACCCACCACCCTGTCCGCATGCCCACACCACTGCTGTGTAAACCCGCTACTGCTCCCACGCAATTCACTCTAGACCCCACCTACTGCAAGCCCGCATCAAGCCGCCAGAACGGTCAGTCACTCACACACTGCCCCACCAACTTCACACACAGCCCCCCACCAACCCCACACGCCCCCAACTCACACACAGCCCCCACCAACCCACACACAGCAATTTGTAAAACAAATACACCCTCAGTAGACGAGCCCGCTATCTGGTCGCTGCGGCCGGCCTCCCCCACCCGCCCCCAAAATCACGCCGCCCTGCCACTGTTCCAGCAGATTTGTTAGAGACGCCGGGGTGTCTGCTGTAATCATTCGGCTGTAACCGTTAAGCTGTAATCATCCAGCTGTAATGTTACCTGTAGTCACTCCGCTGTAATGTCACCTGTAATCAGTACTATTTGGTCCGTGCTATTATGCCTGTGATATCATGCCTGTGATATCATGCCTGTGCTATTATGCCTGTGCTATTATGCCTGTGCTGTTATGCCTGTGCTATCATGCCTGTGCTATTATGCCTGTACTATTATGCCTATGCTGTTATGCATGTGATATCATGCCTGTGATATCATGCCTGTGCTATTATGCTTGTGCTATTATGCCCATGCTGTTATGCCTGTGATATCATGCCTGTGATATCATGCCTGCGCTATTATGCCTATGCTGTTATGCCTGTGATATCATGCCTGTGATATCATGCCTGTGCTATTATGCCTGTGCTATTATGCCTGTGATATTATGCCTATGCTGTTATGCCTGTGATATCATGCCTGTGCTATTATGCCTGTGCTATTAGTATTATACCTATGCTGTTATGCCTGTGCTATCATGCCTGTGCTATTATGCCTGTGCTGTTATGCCTGTGATATCATGCCTGTGCTATCATGCCTGTGCTATTATGCCTGTGCTATTATGCCTGTGATATCATGCCTGTGCTATCATGCCTGTGCTATTATGCCTGTGATATCATGCCTGTGCTATCATGCCTGCGCTATTATGCCTGTGATATCATGCCTGTGATATCATGCTTGTGCTATCATGCCTGTGCTATTATGCCTGTGCTGTTATGCCTGTGCTGTTATGCCTGTGATATCATGCCTGCGCTATATAATGTATGCTCTATATAACAGCTGCACCAGATGGCATAGCTGAATGAGTTGAGCGTCTGTCTCCTATTTTGGGAGATCGGGTGATCCAAACACATGTATCATGGGTTCGAATCCTGGTCGGGTCAAACCAATGACTTACAAATTTATATTTGTTGCTTTCTCGCCAGGCGCTCGACATTATTAGAATAGGGCAAGGACTGGCTGGCTCGATATCAGGATAATGTGACTGCGGGTATGCAGGTATTGCAGGTATAGCAATACCTCAGGGAGTTTGACGCCCCTGCCTTGCAGAGTTGTAAACCACTGCCTTGTGGTACAGGTTCTTGACAGAACCGAAGGCTAAGGGAGCAAACCCTAAATAGAAAACCATGTCACTGTGCCAGCATTAAGGGCGGTTGATGTATGGAACTCCCAACATCTCCCGACCAGCCACCGCTTGGACAAATAGTTTTGCGCCTGTCTTGACATGCTCTTGCCGGTGTGAAACCTCTATTTGCTCCCCGAGAGAGTGCCGCTGGGAACTTGCAAAAGCCAGCAGCACTTCAACACCTTTGCGGGCAGCTTTCATGAAATGAAAATGGAGAGCAGCAGTCAAGTAATGAAAGCAGTCTTTGTCGCATCGCGACCGACAGCATGATGATGATGATGATGTGAGTGAGTAGGATATCACTATTATCAGATCATGGTGCTGGCAGCCTGGTATCCCGGTGGGGCAGCACTATAAAGTCACCATGAGTGCATAATGTCACAAGTCGGTACACGTCCTGATATGACCTTAGATGTTGCTGGGATGTAAAACTACAACAACGAACAGACAAATATAATATCTGTGATGTCATGCCTGTGCTATATAATCTATGTTTTATCATCTCTGATGTTCTATAATCACTGATAATGCCTGTGCTAAAATACCTGATATAGTCAGAAGCTGTCTGCAGATCCAGATCTCCACCCCCCACCCCCCACATACACACTCCGGAAGTCACTTATCGTCGTCCATAAAACCCCTGCCACCCCAACACCTCCCCTACCAACCACTGCCAACAACGCCCTCTCCCTGAACACCCCCAATCCAGACCCTCCCCCACACGGTCGGGTCGACATATTATCGCATTACAGTCCGCTCAGGGCGGCTCGATAGTGCTGCCCTACTGAGATACCATTCACCACCATTACACTGCCCCATTCAGTCACATCGTCACACTGCATCAACCTGCCCAAGTAATGCCCAGCACGAAGCGACACTTTGTTCAAGACTTCCGACTTCCCGCTACCCGGCCCTGACACCTTTCCATCAAGCACCGCGCCAGGCAGGCGGCGGGCCGTCACGAGGTCAACGTCACCAGGTCAGAGGTCGTCGCGTGCAAAACGCCATAACGCCGACGTCCCGTGGCGCCGCCTGGCGAGGAAGGGGGGACACTAATAAACTTACCAGCTCTGGTGGGATGTTGTGGAACTAATGCCCAATGAAA